>JADNRY010000111.1:0-195162 GCA_015501585.1 Rhodocollybia butyracea
AGACACGGTGGCCTGTACCGCTTGCGAGAGAAGAAGACTTCGGCGTTGGTGGTGAAGTCCAGGACCCTGGATAAGCCAGTGGATATCGAGGGATGGCACAGACAATTTGGCCATGCAGGTATAACGAGAATTTGCCTTGCGCTAGAGAGAAATTTGCTGGATGGACTCAAAGTGGTAGGAGATCCGAACAGTAAACCGCCCAAGTGTGATCCGTGCCATATTGGTCAAGCCAAACGAAGGGCCTTCGATGGGAAGACAGAGGTGGAGTCGAGGATACTTGAGAGAATTCACATCAACTTGACGGGACCGATGCGCACTCATGCGTTGGGCGGCTTCTTTTACTCGATGCCTATTGTGGATGGGTGTTCGTTGATGACAAGAGATTTCTACCTTATGAATAAAGACTCTGCGTCCACGCTAGCGGCTCTGGAAAAGTATAAGGCACTTGCCAAGAACGAGACAGGGAAGAAGTTGTTATATGTCCGCGTCAATGGAGGAAAGGAATTCAGCAGTGAGCCGTGGCTGAAATGGGCAGAGGTAAATGGCATTAAGCTTGAAGTCACTCCAGCGTACTTGTCAGCGGTGAACAGGATAGTAGAACAGAAACATGGCATTACCTTTGACCATGTTCGCACAATCCTCTACGAATCCAGACTTCCTCCTTATCTTTGGACCTATGCATGTGCGTATATTGTGTACACGGAAAATCTTCTTCCTGCGGCTAGGACTGGCTATAAGATTCCGGCTGAGCTCTGGTATGGGAAGAAAATGGATGTAGCGCACCTTCGTCCTGGGGAGCCGTGGCTTGGGGAACAATAGTTGACGGAACGCCTGGCAAACTGGATCCAAGAGGTTTCTCGGGTTGGATGATTGGCTACGGGGAGAGGGGCGTATATTTGCTATACTTGTCTTCAGGTCGTGTGGTTACTAGCAGAGATGTCTCTTTCAACGAGAGGGTATGTGTTCCTTTGACCTCAGTTGTAGGGGAGAGGGGAGACGAGAGCGACAGAGAAGTTGAAGAAGGAACTCAACAACTCGACGGCGTCAATACAACTGATGCCGACGGAAACTCCGAATCCGTGATCTCCAATAACTTAAAGGTACCAGATCAGACCCTTATGCCACAGACACCGCAACTTCGCCGCTCTTCCCGCAATAGAACTCCGTCTGCAATAGCCAAGGCCAGCTCAGAATCTGAAGACAGAGAGAGAGCAAGTAACCGAGCCCGAATCGAATGGGCTACCGACTCGAGAAGACCACGTGCAAATTTCATTTCCCTTTCTGAGAACCTACCTACAGAAGTTGACGACAAATTCAATGCCGCGCTCACTGCTATTGGTCTACTGCCCATTCCGAAATCATACTCGAAAGCTATGGATGATTCAAACCATTGGCTTCCAGCGATTCAGAAGGAAATCCAGCGGATGGAGGAATTCAAGGTATTTGGACCTCTCCAGAACCCTCCCAAAGGCGCGACAGTTCTGAACCCGTTGTGGGTTTTTGCACACAAGCTTAATGGGTCAGGGGAGATAGTAGACGAGAAAGCATGCTTGGTAGTAAATGGAGGGTCTCAGGTAGAAGGAAGGGATTTTTTCGAAGTCTTTGCTGCAGTTTTGCGCTTCGAGTCACTCCGTATTCTGATCGCGGTCTGGATTTCTCTAGGGTTCTTCATCTGGCAGATCAACTTCGCGTCAGCTTATCTTAACACTGACATGGAAGAAGAAATGTATATCAGGCCACCTGAAGGATTTGAAGGGCAGCCGCTTCAGTAGCATTATTTAAATACCCCCAGTACCTGTTGTGGAGATTATGATAATAAACCCAGTAAGCTACTGTACAGTAAGAGTGTAGGGGCATTTTAATCCCTCTGTGTTCGCATTTGATGAGGTCATGTGACTTGTTTGTTGCAGCTTTTGGGTGGCTGGACAAAAATAGGTTATTTATGGGCCTATTTAGGCAATTTCTGGGATGATAGCTAGCCCAAAAAAGACTATATATAATGTGTTAATATTTGAGCACTACTCCGAGGTGGATTAGGCACCATAAGGGGATGGATTGCATCGAAAACAGCCGCTTCAGTAGCATTATTTAAATACCCCCAGTACCTGTTGTGGAGATTATGATAATAAACCCAGTAAGCTACTGTACAGTAAGAGTGTAGGGGCATTTTAATCCCTCTGTGTTCGCATTTGATGAGGTCATGTGACTCGTTCGTTGCAGCTTTTGGGTGGCTGGACAAAAATAGGTTATTTACAGGCCTATTTAGGCAATTTCTGGGATGATAGCTAGCCCAAAAAAGACTATATATAATGTATTAATATTTGAGCACTACTCCGAGGTGGATTAGGCACCATAAGGGGATGGATTGCATCGAAAAATCTAGATGACGTTCGGTCAAAGCTGGCTGAGCATTACCCAATTGGGTAATGCCATCAAAACAGTAAAAGCGGCCTAAAAAGCCTGCTTCTACATGGATATTCTGCCCTATAAGAGTGTAAATAGTATCTTTACATATATAATAGGTCCCTGAAGCAAAATTACAGCCATAGCTGCGGTCAAAGCTGTTTTATTACCATATTTAGAATGCCAGCAAAGCGGCCTAAAAGCTTGATTATGCATGGGTATTCTACCTAATAGCAGTCTATACAGTGTTTATAGATGTACAGTAGGCACCTAAAGCGAAATTAAAGCAGGTATATGGTGTAATAGTAGCACTGCTTCGATGTTTGGGTCTGTGGCTGTGTTGTAAAAAAAATCGAAATAAAAGTAGGGATGTTTAATATACTAGGAGTACAGGCATGGTCTCTGCATAAAATATATATGCCTGAAGCGAAATAAGAGCATTCTATGAAGAAAATAGGCTGTAATTGCCCGCTCTAGGCCGGAGGAGGTCAAAGCTGTATGACCAAATAGGGAAATATATGATTACATACAGGTGGTGTTGAGTCAAAGTTGGTCTCAGTAATGGCATGGCCTCTCAAGGTCTGAGGTCTGGAATACATATCTGAGTGCTGTAGTATACTAGCTACGCCCTCCAGGTGTTATATTTAGTAATATGTGGGCAGGAGGATGTACAACTGTTTTGATGGCATTACCCAATTTGGTAATGCTCAGCCAGCTTTGACCAAACGTCATCTAGATTTTTCGATGCAATCCATCCCCTTATGGTGCCTAATCCACCTCGGAGTAGTGCTCAAATATTAATACATTATATATAGTCTTTTTTGGGCTAGCTACCATCCCAGAAATTGCCTAAATAGGCCCGTAAATAACCTATTTTCGTCCAGCCACCCAAAAGCTGCAACAAACAAGTCACATGACCTCATCAAATGCGAACACAGAGGGATTAAAATGCCCCTACACTCTTAATGTACAGTAGCTTACTGGGTTTATTATCATAATCTCCACAACAGGTACTGGGGGTATTTAAATAATGCTACTGCAATGGGTGTTATTAGTATTTAATTCTTCAAAAAAGCGAGTTTTGATGGTTACTCACCATTGATCACTCCATGTACATCCTCCTGCCCACATATTACTAAATATAACACCTGGAGGGCGTAGCTAGTATACTACAGCACTCAGATATGTATTCCAGACCTCAGACCTTGAGAGGCCATGCCATTACTGAGCCCAACTTCGACTCAACACCACCTGTATGTAATCATATATTTCCCTATTTGGTCATACAGCTTTGACCTCCTCCGGCCTAGAGCGGGCAATTACAGCCTATTCTCTTCATAGAATGCTCTTATTTCCCTTCAGGCATATATATATTATGCAGAGACCATGCCTGTACTCCTAGTATATTAAACATCCCTACTTTTATTTCGATTTTTTACAACACAGCCACAGACCCAAACATCGAAGCAGTGCTACTATTACACCATATACCTGCTTTAATTTTGCTTTAGGTGCCTACTGTACATCTATAAATACTGTATAGACTGCTATTAGGTAGGATATCCATGCATAAACAAGCTTTTAGGCCCCTTTGCTGGCATTCTAAATATGGTAATAAAACAGCTTTGACCGCAGCTATTGCTGTAATCTTGCTTCAGGGACCTATTATATATGTAAAGATACTATCTACACTCTTATAGGGTGGACTATCCATGTAGAAGCAGGCTTTTTAGGCCGCTTTTACTGTTTTGATGGCATTACCCAATTGGGTAATGCTCAGCCAGCTTTGACCGAACGTCATCTAGATTTTTCGATGCAATCCATCCCCTTATGGTGCCTAATCCACCTCGGAGTAGTGCTCAAATATTAACACATTATATATAGTCTTTTTTGGGCTAGCTATCATCCCAGAAATTGCCTAAATGGGCCCGTAAATAACCTATTTTTGTCCAGCCACCCAAAAGCTGCAACAAACAAGTCACATGACCTCATCAAATGCGAACACAGAGGGATTAAAATGCCCCTACACTCTTACTGTACAGTAGCTTACTGGGTTTATTATCATAATCTCCACAACAGGTACTGGGGTATTTAAATAATGCTACTGCAATGGGTGTGAAGGGAGAGGAACAGGACAGGTAATGTGGATGAAAAAGTCACTCTACGGGTCCATGCAGGCTGGACAAAATTGGTGGAAACTTCTCGATGCTACTTACAAGGACCTAGGCTATCAACGGTCTCAGGCGGACCAGTGTGTTAGGACGCGGAAGTCAGACATCGGCAAAACAATGACGGGCACATACACCGACGATACACTTGGAGGCTCATCATCGAAGGAGGAGATGTCAAGGGCAAAGGAGGAGATTGGAAGTCACTACCAAATTAAGTAGACAGATACGGTGCAGTTTGCTCTAGGTATGCACTTGGTTCACGACAGGGAAACAGGTACAGCTATGCTCTCGATGCCAGCTTACTGGGACCAGCTCCTCACCAGGTTTGGGCTTCAGGACTTGAAGCCGAAGGCAACACCCTATCCGCCGGGACTCAAACTGACCAAGGACATGTCTCCTAAGACCGAGGCGGACCACCATTTCATGAAGGACAAACCTTTTGCAGAGCTTCTTGGGGGTATTCAGTTTGGGCAAGGAGCGTGTCGACCCGACTTTGCCTACGAAACCAACGACCTCGCTCAGTTCACCCAGGACCCTGGACCCGCTCACTGGCACACTTTAGTTCACCTCTGCCGATACATCATAGGTATGAAGGAGAAGGGGATCTCTCTGCTGCAGTAAAAGAGGTTCCAGGAGGCCCGCCGTGAGCTCAGGAGAAAACCAAGCAAGAAGAGGCATCTGGGCAACAACAGCTTTATTGAGTGCCACCCACATAGAAAACAGGGCGAGAAGCATGTGTGACTGATCCTCTGGATTATCCATCAAATACATCAGGAAAAAGTCCTAAAGCCCAGGCTCCCCAGAGACACCCCCCCAATCCTAGGCAACCTGGGGCAACCTGAGGCAGCCTGGGATACCCAGGGCTCCCCAGGTTGACCTGGGCTGCCCTGGGGTTGACCTGGGATGACCTGGGGGAGCCTGGGTATCCCAGGCTATTACATCAGGTTGCCTAGGATTGGGGGGGTGTCTCTGGGGAGCCTGGGCTTTAGGAATTTTTTCCTGATGCTATGTTTGGCGCGTGCTAGATAGGTAGGTTTTCATACAGTCGTAGATGATTTTGGATGCATCCTGATGGGTGAGATTTTTGGTCATCCAGTCACGCAGATGGGTGCGAATGATGAACTCAAAGTCAGCAAGCGCAAGACGAGCATCATTGCTGAAGGCGGCCTGAAGCTTCACTGGAGTCAGGACCTGAAAGTTGGTCTCGTATTGAAGGCAAGGAAGATGTTTCGGCATAAACATTAATGGTGAAAATGAAGACTTGGAGCGCTGAGCAGCTCAAAGGATGCAAGGTTTAGCATTTTTCAGAAGAAGATAGGTATCAGCTTCAAAATTCAGAGAATCAGGATTCCATTTGGGTGACTGGTCCTGGAGTTGCTGTACTCTGTTCCATCTGTGCTCCAAGACCTGTTGAGCAGCACTGGAAGTGTATTGTGCAGCATGAGTGACAAATGATGGAGTACCATCACTCTTGGCACAAATATCTAGCTTATGGATGCGCCTTGCAACCTTCACATGCATGGCATAGAGCAAATCTGTATCGAGTTCAGGATAATTTTGAACAGCCATTTGGAGCAGACGCGCTTGCGCGAAGGCCATGAATGTCTTATACTGGAGATCACCAGGATCACCAATGTAAGAGAGGGCAAGTTGTAAACTGACCTGAAGAACAAGATGCACTGGCAATTGTCGCCATGGAAGAGAGGCATTTTTCCACAAAACATTGTCACCAATACGCTTCCTCACAAAATGGACATCCTCAATGAGTGTAAGTGAGCCAATACCACGTAAGATACCAACGAGCAGCTCTGAGATATACTTTGGGTCAGGAATGTCACATGTCTCTGTGACATTGGACTTCGCTTTCTTGGTGTGGGCTTGAGCTTTGTCCAGTTTATCTCTGTTCATATGGGACAAGAAGTTGGAGAGTTCGTGACTGAACAAGGGATCATGCCATACGGAAAATGGAATTGTAATAGCAGGACCAGGGAATGTACATGCAACACGACCTTCTGCTGCCATGATCTCATCATTGGGGAAAGAGGCTTCAAAGGAGGAGACCGAAACATCTCTGCTAGCCATTCAACATATGAAGAGACCTGTGTTCTGCTCTCCGATATAAAGAATGAGAAAATCTAATCATAGATATATATCTGTAAACCACATCGATAATGATTCCGAACATCCCAATGACTCCCCTCCAGGATACAACTGCTGAAAGTCCTTCTCAAGGTCCTCTACAATAAGATCTGCATGACTCTGTGATTTCGCGTACTGGCGCAGCATATTGACGGCACATGTCCAACCCAGTCGAGAACCCCCATCCAAGTGGGCCTCAAACTGAGAAGATTCAGCCTAGGCGGAGGAGAGGAGAGGAGAATTTTATTACACGGCATGGTCCAAGTGCTGAACGCCGGAACCATTGGGAGAGGAGTGGACAAGCTCGCAACTAAGGTGCTGTAGATCCACCCGCCTCATCAATGGCTAGATATACCACAAACTACCTATATATTTTACTACATACATCTTTCTCGCAATACGGAATCTGGTTGTCGTGGGAATTGTGCACGTGAGCATTAGGTAGACTGTACAGGTGTTACATGTGACCTGTCACAGTACGAGAATTTTTTTGAAGAGGTGAAAGCTTTGCTTTTCAATGGTAGGAAAAAAGACATGATAGGCATGTATTTATTCGTGATTTATTGGTTCAATGATTTCGAGTTAAAGGATTTGTATGCATATGTATGTGGCTGGTAGGTTATGTGGTGAAAGAGCGCATGTGAACGCCAGATGATGTACGGTCTGTTGTGTTTGGGAAATCTGCTGTGCAGCAGGGTAGAGGTTTTATTTTCATTCTTTTTAATGTGTATGTATATGTCTGGTTCAAGACGCATGTGCGTTTTGCTGGTTTTTGACCAGAAACGACGTTTAGCGCCCGTGAGATGATGGTGGTTGGAAGTTGGAATCGACCGGAAGATAGTCAAACGAAAACAAACCTCTTTAGCCAAGTCGACAAATGTCCTACACAAAGTCAAGTGTCTCGCTGTAGTGAGATCGCTTCCTTGCGGCAGCTTTGGAGGAAAGAAAACATGATTGATGATAAAATCAAAACTTCTTTTAAGTGAATTGTCGTGGCTTATTTTGAGTGTCAGTTATCTGCACGATGTTCGATGTGAGCGATAATGGTGGCAAAGGTAGAGAGGTAAAAGAAACAATGAAAAACACGAGGCGACTCTGTAGCTTTGACAATGAACCCTAATGTCTGTGGGCGCAGTTAGACGCTACCCAATGAGTCCAGAACTAGCAATGCTTGTATACAATTTTCCACTTCAAGGACAAAGCAAACCTTATAAGTTTCCTGTTTATGTAGCAACGGCGAAAGAATTAACAATTATCTAAATGATGGTCTGTCATGAGTGACAAAGGTCATGAATAGAGGTGGAAGTGACAAAACCGCGATGCGAACTAAAACTGTATTTTTGTGCAGTTGGATGATATACATGAATCATCTAAAAAGAGTTCCTCAGCCGGAGTCGCAGAACTGCTTCCTTCGAAGTATTTTTAAACATACCACTGCCCTCTAAACTCCCTCACCGGATATTCTTGGAAATAAAATCAAAGGAGAGAATCAGTTTAGGAAGTGAATTTTACTCGGTACGGTCCAACGCAGCCGAAACGTTCAATGCCAAAGAGGCTGATCTTAGGCTGATCATAACTTTAAAACTTTTCCCACCTGACCTCGTCCATTAATGTGTTCAAGTTGCGAGACGCGCTATAGTTGCGAGACGCATTATAGTAGTAGCAGCAGGCTGAGGGTTAAGGTAATGATTTTAGCTTGACTAGCTTCCAATGCTCATTTATCTTTCCTAGCTACTAAAACAGAGAGCATCAAGAAGAGCACTGTCGTCAGGAAAGCCGCTCAATGCCTCGCAGCTGCAAGCTGTTAGAGACTTATGTTCCGAAGTCGAGTGGCCAAATTCAAACTGGTCCTGGGAAAAATACGTCGATATCCTTCCTGTTCTTCATTTCCTAATGCAACATCAGCCACTGTCTAAAGCAACAGCTAGTACATCTCTTACGGATGTTGAAACGACTTCACTCGAGATCCTCTACAACATATGTATTGGTTTTGGATGCAGGAGGACAGCACATGATAATCGTCACGTCGTTGTGTCACTATTTCAACAATCTCTTCCGGATATCTTCGCCTGGTCGTCCTTTTTGATTGAATCTTATGTTGACGGTGAACATATGGTTGATGAGGAACTGGAGGACGCGACATCGCGCATGATTGGGACAATCGCACTGCTCTTTGAATTTCTCCTTGCAGAAGATGGCATTCAACTTTCGCAAGACATGCAGAAATTCCAGTACGCGGGAGATCTCATTGTCCGGGTTCACTTGTACACCCTCGTTCGCATTGACTTAACTCTACCTCATACATCAGTTGTAGTCAGCCATTTCTCCCTAGGAATCCTTGAAAATCTTCTCCCAGATCTTCTGAAAACGGATAGCTTCTGGGGTCCATTATATGATAAAGGTGTTAGAGATCTCAATCCCCGTCTCATGCCTCTTTTTGTTCGCACGCTTTCCCAACTTGTCCAAGAACCCTCGTTGAATTATGGAGCTTTGAACGTTTGGTTTAAAACACTTGCATTTACTTGCTCTCGCACCTTATTTCGTCATTTGTTGAAGCATCGGTCTGTCTACTTTATCACATATTTTTTTCGTCGCCTGAGCAAGGACCTATCTCGTGGACCAATCGCCATGCAAGATTCAAATATCATTAAGGCGTGGACGACTGGCGCTCTGTACCTTCACCACGCACTTAGCGTTGGTGGGAAGAGTGGTGTCATCCTCGCTCTCAAAGGTGGCCTGTTGGAGGCGTTATGGAAATTATCACAGGTTGCAGAACAATATGATCACGACGATATGGACCGTTTCGGGAGGCTGCTCAATGTAATTTCTACTTATTCTCTCTATCGCTCTGTGCAAAAACGGCTCGAATATCATTTGCTGAAGTCTCCAGTGACTTGGGCTCAGAAGATAGAGTCTGGATCAGAAATCAAATCAAGGCATATCTGGAGCCAGTTTAAGCAAGTGATTGAGGGTAGAATTCGCTTTGGAAATGAGTGCGAAATGGGCATGACAATGTGTTCAAATCCTGAGGTACATAATTTTGACTTTACAACAACGTTCGTACTCACGGATCTACAGTGTACATCGCCCCCAAATATCAAGCTTTTCCGCTGTGCTAGATGCCAAGTGACCCTTTATTGTGGACGTTCATGCCAAGAATCCGACTGGACTAGACACTGCAAACTTTGTCACCTCGAAGTACAAAATCAACATGGTAAGTAATTAATGTCACGGCTACGCAGAGAAATCGTTCGCTCAACGAAAGAAATAGACGGTCTTTCTTATTTCGTGGACACTCGAGACAAAAAGATACTACATAGCCTGTTACAATATGAGCTCACAAGTGTTCAGCCTGACCTTGTCCAGTGCAAAATTAACTATCAAAACCATCTCGAACAAGGGTCTTTACTACATCTCTGGATCAAGGCCAACTCTGGACCTTAAACAAAGCTAAGGAGCAAGCAAACCCCAGACCCTATATTTTTCCAAATGTGGCCGAACTGGGAATGGTAGAAAATAGTAGTAGGGGTCAGTGGGAGGAATGGTTACAACAAGTTAGAGATGCAGACCTAGTTGTGGCAGCACGCGTCCCTGGGCGTGATGATGAAGTTATGATGATTCCGAATGAGGGGGGAGAATCCGAGTCTGACTTAGATGAGGGGTGGAATCTCTTGATGGGTCGTCAGGGGAAGAATCTTTTGAGAGTGGGTCGGCGGGGGAAGAGTCTTTTGAAGATGGGTCGTCGGGAGAAGACTTTTTTGAGGATGGGCCGTCGGAAGAATCCTCTGAAGACGATGCATATGATTCAGGGGCCAACGAATCTTCTTGAACGAAAGTGTACGCACTTTAAATAGAATCAGATCCGAGCGCCATATATAAGATGCGTACATAACGACGATTTCGCGAAGACAACCCTAGTTATTTGGCAAGTAAGATCCTACTGTACACCTGATTTCCTGATGACGTTCCTAAGACTTCCTTCTTCACACTAACTTTGGGTTTCCCTTTAGGCTCGTTCCCGGACGCAGTCACATCTCCACTGCCTTTCAGCCTCCTCGCCGAAGGTCCGCCTAAGTTTCCGTTGTTTCGTGTAAGGTCTAACCCATAGTCTACCTTCCAACGACACTTCAGAAAAGCATAGTAACAGAGCAAAACTGATTGCTAATAAGGGATTAAGTGATTTTTCTACATTGTGATGTCATGATACATAACGACGCCCGCAAACGGATTGAAGGTTCACATTCAGACCCAGCCCAATCAACAGCTCTGATGTTGGAAAATCAGGTTCAAATTTTCAACATCTGAATCCACTGCTGATCCTACTCGAAGTCGAATATACGGATCTTTGATTTCGTGGCTAGGGAGTGAAAAGTCAACAGATTCCTTCAGCTGCCACAGGTCCGCCTTGGAGAAGCTAGCGATAATCCTGCGAATAGTCCGAGCATCTGTCCAGATTGTCAGGAGTGATCAGAGATAAGCAGATGTTGCGCACCTAATAAAACATTACGACGATCTGGGAGGCGCGCAATTATCCGCATGTCGGGGTGCCACAGCCGGGACCCAGGAATATTGGCGCTTTTGTTAACCATTAATTCGAGAACAAAGCCAACGTATTTCAATTCGAATGTTGTTCCAATTTCACCCCTATCCTTTCTGCGCGGATCTTCCACAAAGTCATAAATCTTTGGGGTGAGTATATTTCGAAAGAGGTGCTTGGATATGCAGTGCATCAATTCGTGCATAAAGGTTATCATCCAACAGAGACAATGGGTGGAGCGGAGGACTTGCGCTCGTGCCTTGTCTTGAAGCCGACGCGGCTGAATTACAACATTTAAGACAGCAAGTATATAGCTGGGCAAGTACACACCTTGGATATGGCTTTCGTTAGGTCCAAAGACAAGAACATCTCATTTCTAGACTCATAATCTCCGCCCCTATGCACCTCGCCCCAAACGAACTTTTGACTATCACCTCCAAGATGGGCGAATATGATAGATGGCCTATTCATTTCCAAGAACGAAGAGATTTTGTCGCGTATATTTTTGTCAGAGGGGTATTTCCCGAACTTCTGTTGGAAGGCCTCGGCGGCCTGATGCGATGACTTTGTGAATTCTCTAAATAATGAGACCATTGGAACCTCGGCCGAGGTGATGAGGTGTGTAAGTACTATGGAGGCGAGGTTTTCGAATTTCTTATGAGTCTTCTCGGTAAGTTTTGAGCGCAAGTTATTCTCTTCGACGAAGATTTTGAGGTCAAAGGTGCGAGTCGGAATTTTATCAAGGTTTTTTTGGAACGCAATATAGGCCATTCGATGGGCCGCTTTGACTTTTTGGGAGGTACTCCTGAGTACACACGGGAGAGGACTGAGCCGTGAAGAATTGAGAAGACATGGAGGTGGATATCGCAGGAAGAAAGCTACAGGGGCTATAAGTACATTTGTGCATGCGCGCCTATTTCCAGGTGGCTCCGTTTCATCGCTGTGTTTCAAAGAGCCTGACGGGAAAGAGGGAAAAGGAAGAGAGAAAGAATTGCCTATAACTCTCTGAAGGCCAAATTCGTACTGATTACTCAGTCCGTTCCAAATTCCTGCGAGCTAAAGCTGACACTATCCGATGAAGTGTGACACCGCGATAAGATAAAGATAATAGATGAATATGAATACAAGACACAGCGATGTCCAGTCTCTACTGGCGAGTGGCTGGGGCCATTCGGTACGATCCTGCTATACATCCGACTTCCTGCCTCTATTCACCGACCTAGTCATGCGCGATGACGTTCCTAAGACCTCCTTCTTCACACTAGCTTTGGGTTTCGCTTTGCCTTTCCCTTTAGGCTCGTTCCCGGGCGCAGTTACATCTCCACTGCCTTTGAGCTTCCTCGCGGAAGGTCCGCCTAACTTTCGACCCGCCCTTGTCGCCTTCCCCGTACCGGTACCAGGCATTGGCACAGCAGGAGGAACGGCCGGAAGACCACCCATGGGGAAACCCGGGATAGCAGGCATAGGCATTGCTCCGAACGCACCTCCGAGCGCACCTCCATACGCACCCCCATACGCTCCTCCAACCGCACCTCCAAACGCGCCGAGGCCCATGCCCGCATACCCTCCCAAGCCCAGTCCGCCGTATGGATTGTTATATTCATATTCAATCATCTGCGGAAGAGGAAAGGAGCGTGAGCGAGATGTATCACGGAAACAACAGTCATAAGGGCTAAGCCCTCCGCAATCAGGCAAAATAAAATAGAGCAAGTTATATTAGAACTTGACTCACATAACAGGGAACAACCAAGGACGTTCGGACTACATACACTGACCCGTGAGCCGAGTACGTTTGGTAGTATGTTAGATCTTTGGTTATTTTACCAGGGAATGCTGGAAAAAAAAGACGATTGGGATTCATTTTTAGCCGATTGGTAAGAACGACAACAAGGAGAAAAGTAAATAGTGAAATGAGCACCAGAAGAAAGAAAGAATAACGTGCAACCAGGGGCGGAATGAGAAGAAAACAGCGACGCAAGCTCACCTCGACAAGCAAAGATTCTATCGGCGCCTGGCGCCCAAAAGAAAGCAATGCGTCTTTAGCAAGGTAGACCCCATAGCCTTCCCCGGTCCCATTGACAACTGCGTGGCCTCCTACACCGCCAATACGGAAGCCCGTTTCGAGGATCCTAGAGAGAAAAGGTTGATTGGTACTACAACACGTATAATCCCGTAGCGAGCGTACGAATCGATGTTCTTGGGCAGCGTCCCATGAAAAAGTAACAGCTCCTGTGCAGGGTCATCGTCTCCTGCGTCGACACCGCGCAATGAGAGCTTGGCTTCCTCAAATTGTTTTTCGAGCTCGTAGTTGACGCGTTGACGATCCAGTGGACTGAAAAAAAGAGAGTTGGATTTGAACACGATTCCGAGTGGCTTCACATAGAACTCACATCGTTTAATCTTGTTACCACCACTGGTGCTCTCGAAAAGCTTTTTCCAAGGTTCAAATCGGGCCAAGTCGTCGGGGTGAGCAGGCGAACCGTCTTCAAGAGTGCCATCTGCGTTGATAACGTTTCGAAACACAATTCCTTCCTGCGCGTCGCATAAGAAACAAGAAACCCATATAGAAATATCATCGTATGCACCTTTCTTTCTACTACACCTGCAATCATCTTGCGATGCCCTTCTCTTTCCTCTGTCTGGAGTTTCCGTGCTAGACGTTCATCTTCGAAGATGGCGGGCTTGGATGAGTTGCCAGCGATGGAAGCTGGCGCCGAGGTTTTACTTTTGTTGGACGTGATTGTTGCGATCGTCTTGTCTCGTAAGCGTGCGGTGAGTCTTTCAGGTCTTTTGGGTGTCTAAACCGCTCTAGAAGGTCCAACAAATTCAACCTTGGATTCTGAATCCATGTCGATTTGGTCGTCGGCTGTGAGGTCAATCACCTCATTTTCAAAGAGACTCATCGCGGAATTGACCTCGAAGGCGCGACTCTTGAAGTTGGTGGTTCAAGTTGAAACCTTTTGGCATTGATTCATGACGGAAACGGAAGCTAATTGTGGGAAAGCCAAGTCATATAGAGCAGGTTAGTGAAAAAACCAGGGCTTCAGAGTGCAGGCGTTGATGTAGATCGACGATTCCTCAAAGAGCGGCTTGTAAGTTGTAGATAACTGGAAAAAGACGCGAAAACTGTAATGGGCCGGAAAATGCCGTCGAGCGCTAGAGGCAGGCAGGCGCTTATCTTCTTTATATCTTGTTAACGATGTTTTTCCCTTTTTCCTGGTGGAGAACACCTCACTTTGCACATAAGGCATGAGCTATGCTAGTGGTGACGATTATTATGGTGGTGCCGGTGCCGGTGATTATAGTGGTGAATAAAAATGCTCTCAAGGAATTACTCTAAGTACATCTACGACATCCAAAGTACGTTTCCCGTTCCCTTTTTTCCCATTAAAAATCAACTACTTAACGTTGTCTCCTTATCTTATAACCACAGCTCTACGACCGCTATGCCCCCTTCGTCCAACCCAGAAGCTCTCCGAGCACGAAGACTGGCTATACACAGAATAAGGCCTAAATTTGCCTACGTTTCTCGCATCAACGCTTGCAAATCCCTTGGCAACCCCATCGCCTTTCTCTGGCGCGAATCCGAAGAGTATCGCCATCGTCTCCCACCGCGAGATGTTCAATACCTACATGGCGGAAGCCACCTCCCTGGACAAAAAGTACATGCACATCGACGAAAAAGACAAACAGCGTCGTGGAAAAGGTCGCGGTGATGAAGAAGAGGATAGAGGATTTGAGCGTGAACCAGCTGGAGCGGGAGAACTGGAAGGATCTGGTGTTGAAATTTTGAAATTTAACAACGGGGGAGATCAGCAAAAGGAGGGAAGTGATTTACTTTGCGACGCCGGTTATACCCACTGGGTCTGTGATGCAGATGCCAATCCGGAGGCGGAGACGGAGACGAAGAGGGAGGAGGAGGAGAAGGAGGCCCCTGGGCCTAGTGAGATACATATCGATTAGGTGGACACAGGGAGATTAGAATGATTTTTGATAGTAATACGTTTCTTTCAGCCGACTACAGTATTTATATTTCCTCTTCATGACTGGGCTGCATCTCCACATCCCCAAGTCATACCAGTCATGAAAGTAAAGACAGAGCTCAAATAGTGAGGGCTATTGAACTGCTACCAAATTTAGCAAATACTCGCAGGCTGAGAAGGACGGGAAATTAAGACACACGCCTAGGATTGGTAAATTGAGACAAACTCTGCATGGCGCACAGGCGCGGAACCCGACCGATAAGGGGACGTATGCATGGCATAGCCTACAGTACGGAACTAGGCCTGAGCCAGGAACCAGTGGTCTCCTCGCTTGCGCGAAACCAGCATAATCGTAGAAGCACTGCCAAGTAAGGAGTATCTGCAGTGCATGCAAGTACGGGGGCGAGTATATTGCTAATGCTATTATTATCACAGTGCCGAAACATGTATCAGAGTTGTTTGCCGAACTGAAAGGAGCGCGCATCCGAGAACAGTATGTGCTTTTCATCTTGAATTTTATTCAGCTGCAAATTGCGTCGAACGTCTTCTCGAGTCACATATCTTCACTGTAGATATGGAAGCTCACTGGCCTCTTGTAGCGTTATATCTGTAATGATATTGCGAAATCGTCGACGCCTACGTCGAGCTTCGAAAGCAGTATCGTAAAACATTTGTTCAAAAGTCCTCTGCTTCTCACTTTTCAGATGCAGGAGTTAGACAGAGGCAGAAGGACGAACTTTGTTATCCTGAGAAGAACACTGTTGCAATAGTAGTCCATATACTTCGTAGGCATTTGGACGCGCCGAATGATCCTGTTTCCAACAAGACGTAGTGAGATACCATAGGATATCATTGCACCAATTATTCTGTGGTCGCTGAGGTCGTTTGCCTGACATTAGGGAGGTAAGAACTGCATAATCAGTTTTATGATCATGGAAAGGGTATTGCAATGTAAGTATCTGTAGATATGCTTGAACATGAGTATGCAAAATGCGGGCAGTAAGTACTATATGAACAAACCTCAATAATAGTGCAACCGAAAGCATAAATATCTCTTGAAGGATGGTCTAATACAGCTGGGACTGAATCACTGTGATTAAAAAGCTCGGGTGCCATCCACCTTATTGCTCCTTTCATTGAGCTTGTCGTTGTTGCTGTCCATGATTGAGAATTGGCCGTGATCAAGGCCAAGCCAAAATCAGTAAGACAGCAGCGCAAATCGTCTGTGATTAAAATGTTGGCCTGAGTTAGAGGTGTGCATCAGCAAGCAAGATTTCACTAATGACTTAAAAATACACACCCCTCGGATATCTCCGTGGGTTATGGGAGGACTTCTCGAATGAAGATACCATATGCCCGCGGCGATATCTTGAAGCTGGCCAGTCAATGAGCTGATATTATAGATATCATGTCAAGTTTCGGAGCTCACTACTTTGTGCCGACTATGCGAAGGATTTTGTTTTAAAAACGTGATGACATCCTTATTTTCCATCCACGGGGAGATAAGGCAAAACGAGGGTTCAAACAGTTCGACATTGATTCCCAATAATGGAAGGATGTTTGGATGTTTGAGCTGCCTCCATAGGATGGCTTCATTGCAGAAGCACTGATACAGCAATCAAGTCAGACTTCCAGGTCGAAGAATAGAGGCTTACCCTCCGAACTTTCTCGCGTACTTCTTCATCAGGCTCAACAACTAGTCGAAGGACTTTCAAGCACACCATTTGATTTCCTAAAGTTCCACGCCAGATATCCTTGTAAATCAAAGGAGTTAGAATCAATTGATGACTTTATAGGTTGTGCTCACTGCGAACCCCCCGCCAGCTACTGGAAGACGGCCTTTTGTTTTTACATCGGGGATAACAAAAGATGAAGGTAGAATCCGATATTTGGTTGACAAATAACGAAGAGCCTGCAAACATCTCCTATGATATATGCCCCCAGAGCCACTTGGTGGTAACGGCAAACCGGTACTACATTCAAGGCTACTAACAACGTCAAGTTCCTGTAGAAGTGTATGAAGCAGTTTAGACTTGTAGAAAATTACATAACTTACCGACTGTATCAGATTTACAAGCTGTTGCCTGGAGTTGTCATCCAACACTTCATAGATCGCAAGAAGATTCTTCATCCAGTTTTGCGTGGCACGGAGCAAGGTCTTTCTAAGTTCGACCACAGAAAGCATAATTTTTGCCGGCTAATGATTATATAGGATTTAGTTGAAAGGAGCTGAGGTAGTACAATAACGCAAACAGACGTACGTGTTCTGGATATCCAGTACTCCCTGTTCCGTGAGCAGATGACCTCTTTGCTGAGCAGAAGAAACTTTGTCTCAAAGTCGGTCAGCGAGCTTAATACAGCGGAGAACCTGAGATATTAAATCCAAGTCGATCTAGTATACAATGAAATGAAACAAATGGGGGAGAGCAGTGAGGAGTGAAGGGAGGCGAGCAATGGCAAAGATGCTGTGAAATCTTTTGACTTCCCTAATAATGGTATCGTGAGGTACAGTCGTCATGCGCAGCACTAGCATTGAACTTTGGACCTCGAACAACACCAGATGATTCGACAGTCAGACACTAGGGCGAGTCCCCAAGGCGACTTATTGGAAGTCGGACAGCTGGCATCTTTTAGGCGCTCATTCTTGTTGTCCTCAATATTGTGCACCCAAGCCCCGTTCACTTAGCTCTCTTTCCTTAGGTCCTGACGAAGCCCACAATAAAAATGCGGAACGTCGGTGAGTCGTTGAGTCGGGTGTTACTTTAAGATCTTTTAGTAGGTGTGCCAAGTTTGCCAAGTTTGCCAAGTTTGCATTCTAGAAGGTCCAACAAATTCAACTTCGAAATCTTCAACCATGACAGACCATGACTTGCAAATCATCGGCTATGAGTCATTATAACTACATATGAGGAGATATGAGGTCAATCACATCATTTTTAACAAGACTTATCGCGAAATTGACCTCGAAGGCGCGACCCTAGTCTTGAAGTTGGTGGTTCAAGTCAAATTCCCCTTTCGCATTGACTCATGACGGGAAGAGCTTCGGAGTGCGCTGGTATATAGATTGATGATTCTTGAAATAAGCATTAAAAAAAGATGTACGCGAAAGCTGTAATCGGCCAGTGCCGCCGAGCGCAGTCCAGGCGCTTAGTATCTTCTTTATACTCTACTGTCATCCATAGCTTTCCCTTTTTTCGAGTAGTAGAGAACACCTCACTCTCCACATGAGGCATGAACTCGGCTAGTGGTGACGATGAATATGGTGATGACGATGAATATGGTGGTGAATATGCTTATGGACGAGAGCATCTACGTGGTCACCGCACTCGGTGGTACCAGGGGCCCTTGCAAACCTTTGAGTGATTCTGAGTCAGAGGTAAAATTAGTACAGTCAAATTTGCTTTCATCTCTAACATGGCTATAGGACGACTCTCCCCGATGCAGAGCACGAGACCCAGCGGTTTCTCGATTGAACCATGTCAAGTATTCTCCTACCCAACGACGTAATGTATCGTTTGAGTTAGGTCAAACGGGCCATACCACCATCTCTGATGGTACACTAAGCAATGTCGGCGGGTCTCAGACTATCATTCAAGATCATCGCCATGACGCCCGTACTCATCAGACTAACTACAACTACAGCCTCATCAACGTGAACATCCACATTCACGTTGGAGAGTCAAAAACCTGGGTCTAGTACACCTTTTTGCACCGCATTCAATCTTTTCTTACGTGTAACCTACACTCTGGTTGTATTCAGCGGTTTATTTGGGCGCGGTGACACCGTGAACATGAGGTGTGCTGGATTTGGTTGATCTAGCACTCTCGACGGCGCATGTTCCGGTTCTCACCGCTTTGGCTTTCCTCATCTCACCTTTCTTACCCTCCTTCCACTTTCCCCGTCAATCCGCGCTGTCAGCCAGGATACCGCTTGGAACCTCGCGACCCTTACCCCTCCCATCGTTGTCATACCACTGTATGTAGCCGTAGGGAGATACCGTGAAATGAAACTTTGACCCATACAAGCCATACCTATTCAGAGCTTGAGCGCTCCTCAATCTCAGAAATATTTTGATGGATCATAAAAGATTTTTAAAACACCAAATCATCGAAACTATTTTACATTTTCGTCCAGCAGTGTAGGCTCAATCAGGCCGCTGAAATGGTTGGTTTTCGCCATCAAGGACTCGCCTGTACTTTCTCCCTAGCCTATGGATCAGACCTTGCGGTCTGATCGCCTGAGCGCTCCGCCAGACTGAAAGCAACCTCGATTTTCAATGCATTGCCTACGATTTAATTCTCAACATATAATACTTCTCGGTAGAAACCATTGATTATCAGAAGTCTATTTTCTGTAAACGTCCTATACAGGTAAATAAAGATTAATAAACCTTCGTATCGTATGATGTTATTCCAAAAAAAACAAAAGGTCCATTCGAGCCCTTGCCACAAAACTTAGTGGACAGAAAATTCATCCACAAAAGCCCACGAAAGACGCTCAGATCGAGGTATTCTCCGCTACACTGTCGTCTTTCTCTACGTCTCGCAATCCCCAAGTCTCGTCCATGTCAGTTCCTAGTGGGACTTCGTCCATCAAGAGGCATGATAAAAGCCCAATGCCAGAAATTCCACACATCACCCACCACACTATCTGCAGACTCTGCGAAAATCCGAGACGAACTTGATCCTGAAGGGGTCCCGGTAAGTCCGGAATGAGAGGCACTAACGAGTACGTGAACTGCGTATGGCGTGGAAGCGTGGCTAAGAAGCTCCCTGCAATCTTTTGGGTGAGTTTTTTCTGCAGAATGGCCCCGCCGATGACAGAGCCCCAAGTCTACGTGTCTAATGAGTTTCCATAAAGCCCTAAACGTGGATATTGGACTCACCTGAGCGAACGAACGGACGAAGATGAAAAAAGCAAGCGCATGAGCGTTGTTGGAATACGGAAGCGGCGCTAGGATCGGAAATTGGGTACTGATCCATATGATTCCTAATCCAGATCCAAGGAGAATTTGGAACCCGATATAGGCAGCCGTAGAACTGTTCTCGTTAAGAAGGGATAAAACACCGAACCCGATAGTAGTGAGTATCCAGCCGATGTAGTTCTGAGGCCGATAGAGTCCAAGCAACTCTGTGGACACACCAGTGGCGATAGCAAACAATGGGATGGTGAAGGATGTCCCAAACATGTCGATCCCCGAGTGTACGGAACTGACCATTTTTACGGCCTGAAAATATATGGGGAGATAAACTGGCGATCGCCGTCAGCGAAGAAGTGCAGATAAGTGAATGTGAGATACCCACAAATAACGGCCATCGACACGATCCCATGAAAAAAGACACCGAGATATCTGAAAAGGAGTCAGTATTACATGCCGGGCTTCAAAATCGCAGAAATATTACCCGCTTAGTGTTGTCCTATTTGAGAAAAGGAATGGAGGGACCTTGTACGGGTAACAGAATGAGTACAGGTAATGGGAGCAAACGGCGAAATTTTACTGTAGGCTCTTTGATCCACCGTGCTTCAACCACAAAGAAGCACACAATTGCGATTATGCCGATTATCAGAGGGACTAAAACCTGAACGGACGACCACTGTATCATATCGGGGCTATTAAATGTTGGAACGAGAGTTAGAATTCAAGTACGTACCGGGAAACGGACTCCGCCCAAAGTCAGGGCAAGTATCACGGACATCGTGCCAACTATAATGATGGGCAAGCCACTATAGGCATTAAGTCCGAGAAAGCACAGCCAGACCATAGAAAATTTACATTAGATCCATCTGCAGAATCCCTCGAAGCGTGGCCTTTGGTGTGTGGACATTTAGGAAGCCAAAAACGAGAAATGCAGAAATAGCGCAGATAGGCAGATTCAAGAAGAACAGCCAGCGCCAAGCGCCCGAGCTCGCTAACGCACCGCCAATAGGAGGCCCCACGGCGCTGTATGAAGAAATCAGGAAGGAATGAAAACGTATTCCGGGGCTTATTTACCAAGCTAACGCCCACACGCTACGTTAGGATCAGAACTTGGACGCCGTTTCATGGTGAACAAACTCACGTCGCAACGATCCCTTGGAATTTACCGCGCTCAGCAAGCGGCACTAAATCTGCGATGATGATATCTGTTACAGAGATACATCCGCCGCCGCCCAAGCCTTGGATTACTGTCAATAGCAACAAGTAAATATTGATTTTCGCTTGACGAGGCCACCGAGTCACTTACCTCTTCCGGCAATTAACATAGGAAGGTTGTGAGCCGCGCCACACATTATAGAGCCTATGGAAACTGCAGCGATGGAGTACAGCAGGACGGGTCTCCGCCAAACACCGATACCAATCCGCCGACGAGAGGAAGAACCATCGTTGATGCAGCAGGATATGCACCGGCCGCCAGAATAAAGTTTGAACCTTTGAGTTCATGGACGATAGTCGGAAGAGCAGTGGAGATGGAAGTCTGTGTACACAGAGTAAAGGTTAGCAAATCAGTTTTTTAGGATTGAAAGATACCAAGAATTCGCACCAGATCAAGAGCTGACAATAGCTCGACCGCAAGACAGGCAATGATAACTAGCCAGAATCTGACGCCTCGTGCAGATGTCGAGGTATTACTTTTACTACTAGGAATCGACGGGTTCTCGTCCATATTGTGAGTTACGTTGAAGGCGAAGTGGGTGGTGAGTGGCAAAGGGTAATCTTGGGAGGCGTTAAGCCCAGGGTAGTCGGCATCAAAAAAAAGCGAATAACGTACGAGGGTCAAAATCGTAACGGCAGAGCAAATAGACTCCTCCCACACGTGACCAGTTGAGCTCTAAGAAGCGCGCGTCGGCACCTCGTCTCCCGTCGTGTAACGGCGTGTAACTAGGGCTGAATAAATTATCAGTGGTAGTAAGTAGGCAGAAAGGAAGCTCACCCTCCGCGAACACGAAGTGAAACTACTGGTGAATCTTTTATATGCGAAAAACCCTGAAACTTTAATAAAGTCCGAAATAGTATAAATAAGAAAAGACAGTAGAACGGATAGTAATTAATCGTCTTGAAGGGCTTACACGGCGACCGCCCGCAGTCGGTGAATTTAGAAATACAAATAGAAACGAACCGCCTACCGATCGAGTCTCAAAATTATACGCTTTGGCACTTCCTTTTGCAGTTAGCTTGAAGTCTTACAATGGTTCCGGATGGTATATCCCAAATTTGAAGACCTAGTGCGACTGTGAAAGCGTAGTATGAGCCACAAATCTAGTTATCCAGCTATGCGCTATGATGCCTACTTCCCGGCCTCCCGCGGTATTCGGCCTACCTTGTTCGCTTCCTGAGGCTAACCGGGGACAGAAGGTGATTAGTGTAACTCACACTTCGCGGAAAAATGAACGTGTAGTACACGTGAACCTTCTCGGAGGTGATACTATAGTCTTAAACACAGACTACGATGAATCGAAGTTAGAACGCCAGTCGGTCGGTATCACGAAAGAAATTATTTTCATGAGAGGGAGGGATGAATCTGAAGGATTATCGATTATCTGGCTCCGCTTCCAAGTTTTTTACCTACCCCATCCCAGACTCAGTCCATTCTCGGGCGACAATCCAGAGATAAGCAAGTCCTCTGGAATTGTTCATCAGAGTCCGCGGAGCTATTCCAGTTTTGGAAATGTCAAAGCTGCATATATCGAGCTCGTATTCGATTAGCCTAGCTTTCTTGGGAAAAGTTGTGATATGAGCTCGCCTGCCGCGAAAGTAGCCTGAATTTTATCAACAACAGTATTACCACTGCTGGTACCCCCTCTTTACATATACAATCGCATTCTCTTCCAATCAGGAGTCCACAAGTTTTCTACTGCGCACAGTGTTTACTTTGGTAATGATGGGAATTTGTTTGAGGTAATCTCGAGGGAGATGAACGGTCTGTAAACCATACAAACTGTTTATTTCTGGAGGACCAAAATATGACGCCGGCCCCAGAGTTGGTCTCCGGGGAGCTATCATCCCAAGACGTTCCGTTATTGCGAACGAGGGAGTCGGGATTGAGGGTTAGAGATCGTCGAACAGAGGAAGAAGGTTGCACTTTGTTGTTCTGTACAGACCCTTCAAGTTGAACTGACGCGTAGATCTCGTAGGCTGTTGGGCGTGCCGAACGATCCTGCGTCCAACAGCGAGTGGTGAGATACCATAAGGTATCAGTGCACCAATGACTCTGCGGGCGACTAGGTCGCTTGCCTGACATCAGAGAGGCCACTACCGCATAGTCAGTTTTAAGATCATGGAAAGGGTATTCAAGTGTAAGGATCTACGATATTCTTGTCATTTCATATCGACCAAGTTCTGTGCAAGGACAAACCTCGATGATGGTGCAGCCAAAAGCATAGATGTCTCTTGAAGGATGGTCTAATGCAACATCCACCGAGCCATCGTGATGAAAAAGTTCGGGTGCCATCCATCTGATTGCCCCGTTCATGGTAATCGATGTTACGGCGGTAGATCCTGATTGAGAATTCGCCGTACATAAGGCTAAGCCAAAATCTGCAAGGCAGCAACGTAAATCGTTTGATACTAAGATGTTAGCCTTGTAGAAAGGTATGTGGTATCAGCATTGTTTTTGGTGATAATTGAGATACACACCCCCCGAATATCTCCGTGAGTAATTGGAGGATTTCGAGAATGAAGATAGCACAGTCCTGCTGCAATGTCTTGAAGCTGGCCAGTCGATTCGTCAATCATATTAATTACAGGTACTATGATGCTCGAACTCGGAAGCTCACCACTTTGTGCCGATTGTGTGAATGATTTTGTTTCAAGTATGTGATGACGTTTCCATTTTCCATCCACGGGGAGATGAGACAAAACGAGGGTTCGAAGAGCTCGAGGTTTACACCGAATAGAGGAAGAATGTTTGGGTGTTTAAGCTGCTTCCATAGGACAGCTTCACTGCAGAAATGCTGATACAATAATTATCATTTCCAGAGGTTAAAGCATTCATAAAAGGAGACTTGCTCTGTGAATCTTCTCGCGCATTCGTTTATCAGGTTCAATAACCAGGCGAAGGACTTTCAAGCACGCTTGTTGGTTCCCTAACATCCCTCGATAGATATCCTTGTGAATGAGAAAAGAGGAGTCTGAATTGGTTGACAGTTCTGCACGACCGTACTCACTGCAAAGCCGCCACCGCTTACTGGAAGATGCTCTCGTACAACATCCTGCATGATCATAGATGACGGTAGAATCCGATATTTTGTTGACAAGTAACGAAGCGCCTGCAAACACCTCCGATAGTATATACTTCCTTCTGATATAACCGGATCGACGTAGTACTCTTTACTCGTAACAAAGTCAAGTTCCTGTGGATGTGGATTAAGCATAATTGACTAAGAATAATTGACTTGCGAAATGGAGAAGATATAACTCACTGATTGTATCAGGTCCACGAGATGCTGTAAGGAATATTCATCTAACACTTCATACAGCCCAAGAAGGTCCTCCATCCAACTTGAATCTGTCACCGGTTTCGAGTCAAGCAGAACATTTCGAAGCCCAGCCACGGAAGGCATGTGTATTCCGTTGGCTAGTAAATTTGAGTTGAAAGGTGACTGAGGCGAACAACAAAGGTATGGTCTCGGATGAGGAAACGATATATACCCTGCAGAGCGATGAACGTGAAAGCCAAAAAAGATCCTGTAGAGCTTTCACCAAGCTTTCACACGTATGACATCAGTCCTCATTGAATATGTTCCTGTCAATCCAGTACATTCAGAAAGCGCTAGTGCATACTGACCACCGAAAAGGGAGGAAGGAACAATTCGAACACGGCATGGCTCAAGAGTTGAACGCCGAATGTTGAATGGTGTGACCAGGAATATTGTATCTTTTCGGATTCCAGAAAGCCAGCAGTGGGCACTATCACTTTGACTCACTAGGATAGAGTCGCCGGGATCTCGAACACAGGTCCACAGGCTTCCACAGGTCGAACAGTCTGCGGAATGATAAAGCAAACAGATTGTGCAATTTGGTCAAGATTGAAATGATTAATTATGATTGCGTTTATTGCACGGCTTCTGATATCCTAAACTATGATGAATGGGAAGCGGGCACCCTGTCCGATATGTTCCTCCCCTCAAGCCACCAGAGTAAGGAAAGTTGTGTTTTATTTTCTTTGCGTAAGTAAGAACTACGCTGTCTCTCCGAGAAAGCATCGCTAGAACTAGTGGGCCAAGTCATCGAGAATTATGCTATGGAGATGGAGATGGCCGTCCCGAACCAAACACTGCTGCGCCTCAGATTAGATATAGTGATTTTTAACCTGGGATGACCGGAGAAGATGGTAGTACAGACTTTGAGCTCACCTTAGGTGCAATCGCGTACTAGGAGATGATCAATAATCAACAACGTTCATCCATAAGAAGACAACAGGTTCAGCATTCCAGAGTCGAACAAATCATGATACGAGCCTAGGAACTTGACTTCAATCATCATATAGCGATAATATCAGGGTAAGAGGGTCTATGGACATGTAGTTCATCTGGAGAGGATCATAGCGCCACTAGTTCTGAAGTATCATCATGAAAGACAGATGAATAGCATACTATTCAATGTTTCGTTCCGTTTGGCGGGCTACGAAGTTCGAACATGAAATTCCTTGTTCAAGAAACAAAAGACAAAGTTCCTAGTTGAGACTTGTGACCCACCTGACTGCACATTCGACTCGCATCCAGCTCATATTATCCGCAAAGTGAGGTTAAGCCTAAGGTTATGGAGTGTACCAGTACTGTTTGAAACGACCTTTTATTTTAGCGCTGAAATAAGCTCAGCGCTAATCTTCTTATTCACTCTTGATTCACTCTTGCGGTAGAACGAAACCACTGACACGACACACCTGGAGCTAAAGCTGTAATTAAGTACTCGCTACTTGAATGGACAGTTTGTGAATACGCATCGTCTCGCTCAGGCTCATGCTTCGACCAAGGACACGGATGGTTTGGCGAGCCTGTTGCTGTAAACTACACTATGACACGGTGTGTAGGTATTCTCCCGGCTCATGCGACTCAACGCTTACAACAAGGTTTCTGTCACGGATCTTGGCTCTCTACAAAAATGGTTGGGCCAGGTCCGAGGGTACTATCCACCTCTTTTCAGTACATTTTTCAGTACCCCAATGCAGTTGACATCATGCTTTACAGGTTCCCTGCCAGATCTGAATGATGAACAATGGCATTTCGATACACGAAGATTCGGGTTCCGTTCATTGTCTTATCCAGAAATAATGTCTTACAAATTTGGCATCTTCGTCACGTACGAAGGGGTCTACTCTCATGTCATGTGGATTCCTGCCCTTACTTGGTCTTTACTCAAAGTCAGATTCCATCCAACCCATTCCAATGTACAAAGATGCTATTCGAATAGTAAAACCAAGCGGCATCGTTCAATAAAAGATATATCCCGGCAGAAAGTGCAACTATGCTACATTGGGGCGGAGGGCTAGCCAGGGTCATTGCCTCAACTCTAGCCACAGCCATATGTCGAAACTTGTGCTGTCCAGGGACGATTCCCGCCTCCTCGACCTCTACCAGATGTGACCACTTCATGAGGGCCGTCGCTTTAATACAAGCATCATAGCTATTAGACAAGATGTTCCAGCCAAAGTAACGATCTTATAGTTATTGCATTAGTACAACAATCTAGCAAACATGCATGTAGATAGACTTACTCCACTAAATAGAGCAGGTCTCCACCAAACAAATTTGCTCGTAACCAGAGCGCCATCGATGGGGCCACCTGTATATCATCAAACTGAGGACAAGACCCGATATACGAAGGTGACATACCAATGAGGGCTCCAATACCCGAGAATGCAAAGCCAACTCCAATTCTTGCTCTTGCAAGCAAGTAAGCCCAACAATGACCGTCTAGGAGAAAGCAAGAACCTACCCCATTTCAGATTGATTCTTAGCGAAACTAGCCAACAGTGGGGTCGCAAGAGATATATCTGCAGACTGTTCATCAGTACGATAAACGTGCCCAAAGGAGAATACAGAGCGCACAAGTCCCTGCACAAAACCCATACAACACTGCTATGACTGTGAAACTTGCTTCTTTCGCGCTGCTCGAGCCTTCAGTGCCAAGACCAATCATACCGAAAATCAAAATCGAACAGGCACCCATCCCGAATGTCAACATATTTGGTACACCTAGGCGATGTACGACAAGACCGGGGGTAATACGTCCTACGAAGGCGGCAGCGTTTAGTATTACAAGCTAGGAAGTAGGTTAGGAAGCTCATTAATTGATATGAGGCCAACTCACAACATAGAAAACAAAGGTCGAATTGAGCCCATGGAGCGCTGCATCTAATTGGATGTAGAACAAAGGGTAATAGTACCCCGACGAAAAAATGACAAATCTATACATCATTGAACGTTCTGCCTGACTTTGGATTGCGAGGAGTAGCTCACCCTACAGTGGCCAATACGTAGGCTTTATCCTTTGAAAATTTTATAAATGCCTCCCTCAACCCAATAGGTGCGGGGTTTGGCGGTAGTCTGGTTCGCATTAACAGGCATGCACACAGTAATAACACTGAGACCAGACCCGCGTTAGCTCTTGCTGCCTTGGCAAATCCAATCTTGTTCAAGAGGTTGTTTAACATGATGGGATGAACGACGGAGCCCAAGGATGAACCAGAAGCGACCAAAGTCATCGCTAGTGCCCGGCGTCTGCGAAAGTAGTGCGAGACAACTCCAACGGAAGGCACATACATCATCCCCGAGGCAATGCCTACACCAAGGCCTTGACTGAGGAAAACCTAGCGTACTGATAAACATGAAAGGAAGAGGCCAGCCGGATGGGGAGGACATACTTGGTAATACTGGTCTGGCTTTGCCAACGAGAGCATAAACAGACAAAAGGACTCAAGAATGGCGCCTCCAATGACAAGGTGGTAGCTATTCCAAACAATCTTCAGCATTTTTTTGAGGCATGTGCTGTGACCTACAAATACCCTCTATCGAAGAGTTTTCCGGCAAAAAGACCACCCATAATTGTCATGAAAGCGTTAATGCTGCCGATCCATCTGAAAATTGTACGAAGTGGAGGATATTAGGGGAGGAGGAAAGTCTAGTCACAATCCGCACTCACGAGATTGCGGACGATGACTCATTTGTAATGTATACCTGGGTGTAGAAATCTACAGCGAAGAGTTAGTAGTGTCAAGACGGAGCGCAAGAGCTTAACAGCATGTACACACACCTTGATAGACTCCGAAAGATGAGGTACCCGAAACCGCATAGCTGCACCAGAAAACTAGCAAAAAAACGCTTTCAGGTGGGTGATCTACAAGGTGGTCAAACTCAAACTCACGCTCCAAACACTGTAGACCATCCAGCAAGCCCCCCTCCGGGACGTCTTCGAATGGCTGGGAAGTGCTGGCAACGGCTTTCTCTGGATCCGCAAAGCTTCCAGGTCCAGTTAATTTTGCTTCCACCGCGTTGGCTTCATTATCCAGATGCTTTTCCAGGCTTGTATTTCGTGCAACTTGTAGCTGCGAATCGGACGCGTCGGTGTCTCTTTGAAGCACGTTTGTAGAAGCCATATTGATCGTGAGGCTTGAAACCTTCGCCGGAGCTTCAGATTTGCTTCAGATTGCTAAGGCGGACTGGGCTGTGGCAAACGGAGTGCAATTGAAGGAACACCAGTATATATACAAAAGTTTGCCGGCGGCATCATTCTTTCACTTAAGAGTTTGCGCAAAGCAGATTTGCTTACAGATCGTTCCATATGCGTTTACGGGTGGTAGATAACCGTGTTCACGGATCAATCGTGGAAACGCTGAGTCGTGTATCATCACGAAAGCCTCCATTGCAAGGTGATAATAAGTATCTGAGGATACCTCAACACGCGCCAAATACGAAGAAGAATAAGTGCACTTATCAGTCCATAACTCTCTGGCGTTTCCAGGATCTTGGTTAAATACCATTACTATAAATAGAAATAAATGCCTCAAACGTTCAACCGACTGTCGAGCCCGACGCTCGCAAAGGGTGGCCACTTCGGATGAACCCGAGCAGACCCAAGCCCATTTCTGCACTCTCGTCTCCAGTCCTCAACAAGTGTGTTCTACTTCGTGTATCGCTCATTTGGAACCGCATCCTTTCTGCATCCTGGAACATAGAAACGCCTTCGTCATGGCCACATTGCACAAAGAAAGCCCAACCAGTTGGAAAGGAAAGGATGTCCGTGGCGCTAGTCGTCAATTTATTCAAAATAAGTTCTAAAATATCCTAACTTCCTAAGGTATGATTGATATATATATAATAAGCTCTAAACAACCCTCGAAACCGAAAACTCAGTTCTTCTTCTTGTTCTTGGGAACACGACCAAGCCAATAGAAAAATAGCGCAGCACAAATGTTAAACCCAATGTATACCCACATCAGGCCAAAGTTGCGCCAACGATCACCATAAAAGCTATTCACCTGCTCCAAAAAGGTATTTGTTTCTGTAAGAGAGCAGAACTGACATTGTGATGTAGCGTCGGGGTTGGAAAGCGAACCACCGGCCAAGCTAATATAGGTCTCCATATACTGCCCACAGGTTTGTCCACTGGGTGGGTTGAAAACAGAAATCTCAACGTCGGAACAAAAAGCAGGCGCGTTAGCCAAACCGACAGAGAGCATTGCGGAAACCAAGTATGTGAATGGCGAAATGCGGTACATGAAAATCCAGAAGCGAGGCAACTGGGAAGGGGTTGCAAGAACGCTAAAAAAGACTCAACAGAGAGCGATACAATAGAGCCAACATAGTTAACTTACCCGCAAAACAGGATCGTCAAAGAGAAGAGGAGGGTGGCGATATTACCACCATTCTCGGCTACCTCGACAGAGGCAATGACCATGTGGGTAAATGTAGATGTGAACATGAGGAAGGACCATAAAAGCAGGAATGATAGGGCTCCTCGTTCAGTGACGGCACCCGTGAATTCTGCATTTCGGTACAGTCCAATGGGATAGTACCAGCCAAAGAATATCAGAACGGACATAAGTGTGTTCCAAGGCAGCTCAGCGCAGATGTTAGCCAGCATAAACGCGATCCACGAGTACGCCTTTGACGGCCGTTCGCGGACTTCGTATAGTGAACGTTGAGTGACAAAATGAGGCATAATCTGGTTGACAAGGTTTCCAAAGATTGTCATGAGCATGAAGACGGAAAACATTTGATTCTGAAGACCCTGGGCAGTGTTGTCAGCCTTGTAAAAGGTAAAACCGATAAAGAGCGACTACAGAACGCGGTTAACAAAAGCACTCGAAACATACGAAAGCAAAAGCTCACAGTAGTAATAGAAAGGAACGTCTTGGAGTAGATGTACGAAGGAGTGCGATAGTATTGTTGGAAGACCCGGTACAGACACAGCGCAAACTGGTGTCGGAATGAAGAAGCGAACTCGCTATAATCTTTAGATTTACGCTTTTCTTCCGGTGTTGGCTGAGGACGCGACAGAGAAAGTTCACGCTTCTTGGCTAGGTCTCTCTTCATCGCGGCATACTCTTTACTTGCTCGCCAAGCATCACCATAATCCCGTTCAGCCACAGCGCCGGGCGCAGCACCGATGACCTGAAGCATCCACTCTGCTGGATTTGCGTCCGGAGGACAAGGGCTTGCTCCCTGACTTTCGAAGTAAGAAGTCAGCGTCTTCGAGTTCTCTCCGATCTCCCCAAAATATACGGTACGCCCTCCACTAGCCAAGAAGAGTAAGCGATCAAATTCCTGGAAGAGGAGGGCTGAAGGCTGGTGAATGGTGCACAGAATAGCCTGGCCGTTATTGGCCAAGTCACGAAGGAGAGTACAGATAGACCAAGCAGTTTGACTGTCAAGACCGGAAGTTGGCTCATCGAGGAACAGGAGAAGCTTGGGCTTTGCAGCGAGTTCAACACCGATGGTCAAACGCTTACGCTGTTCGACATTGAGACCTGGATTAAAAACGCATGGGTTCGGTGAACGAACCAGTAATTCGTCTTACGTACCTTCACCGGGAACACCAACGACGGCATCTGCGTACTTTTCCATACCTAGTAAACGAATTACCTCTGAACAGTAGGCAACCTTTTCGGCATCAGGAACATCTCGGGGCTGTCGTAAGCGAGCACTGAATATCAACGCTTCGCGGACTGTTGACGTCTGAAGATGCAGGTCCTGTTGTTGCACATATCCGGTTTTCCGTTGAAAAGATTCATCTCGCTGCTGTCCGTCGACGAACATACTTCCTGTAACGACCCCCATGGTAACACGACTAGCGAGGACATCTAATAATGTAGTCTTCCCTGCACCCGACGCCCCCTGACAGATTATGAGTAAGAAGGGATCGGATCGGTAGTACAACACTCACCATCAGCGCGGTTAAAGTGCCAGGTTGAACCCACCCATCCACGCTTTCCCATCAATCAGCACGGCATACTAATAGACTGTGCAATATGAACTCACTTGTCCAAAAGTCGTCTGGTTCCACCCTTGATCTTGATATCATAACAGACATCCTCCCAGGAGAAAACCGCCGTTTGCTGCTGTAGGCCAGATACACTTTGAACTCCTTTCGGCTTTTCGTCGTTGCCCAGGTATTGCTGTACAGGTTGAGAAGATTCTTCATCACTGGACTTCGGTTTGGCCTGGACTGGAACATGACCTCGCCGAAATACCAGCACTTCACCTTTGCTCTTTTTAGCAGTGATGTATTCTGTCGCCAGGAGGACGGTCGAAAAGAAGAAAATCAAGAACCCGTAAATAATGCCCAAATTCCTATGGAATAATTCAATACCGCTGGCGAACGGCGCAAGCAAATGGCATACCTCCAGAGATGGGAGTGAAAGTAATGGAAGCTAGCAGCGAGGAAAGAGGTTCCTTCCACGACACTAGAGCCAGCGACCGCTCCTGTTGTAGCGCAGACACGCTCGAGCCCACTCACATTGGCATAACCAGAGCCGCTCGGAATAAAGGTGATACAAGGGAACTCTCGACCAACAAACTCATTGACCATGAGACTTTCGAAAGCGCTACAAGAGGGAAAACATCAGTAAAAGATGATAAATCGGCCTGGAATTGTAGCGGAGCAGGAGGGTGATACGCAACTAAGCAATGGGATTGATAAAATTTATCCAACGGAACCATGGATGCATGCTATAGAAAGCGAGTGAGCACAGCAGATCCCAAGACTTGAGAAACAAAGAGACTCACTCCGCAATAGGAATTGTAAAACCTGTATATATAATAAGAGCAAGCATAATGATTGCAGCAGGAGCCATAGCCTGAGCTATTGTCCGAGACATTGCACCAATGGTTCGGAAAATCATCGACATCGTGAGGGCGCAAGAAAATGCAAACAGAAGGAAAATAAAGAAATGTGCCGGTGTACGTCGTAGGTTTGTCATAAAGTAGAGAACCAGATTGAAGGATATTCTACAATGATCGTTAGTAATGAAGGCGAGCAAGATACATTTAGCCTTACGCAGTGATGATTTTGGCGGGAAGGTCACAAATCATAGCGGATACGGCTTCAGTAAACGGATGATACAGTGCCATACGAGTGTGTTTCTCAACAATAGGCCGTTGCTCATAGAGCGTCAAGATCTAGGGCAGAAATTAGTTGAGCGGATATACGAGAGGCAAGGCGATTCACCTCCAACACACTACTAAAGGCATTCATTAAAATCGCCCAGAAAAGTAAAGCGCCGCGGGAGTAGAAGCTGCTGGTGTCCGAAGGTAAATTGAAGAAGATACTCGAGATAATTAAACTGAAGAAAAAGTTTCCTAAGGTTGCGGTAAAAAACAGGGACATGTCCCCTTGCAGTCGTTGAAATCCTCGTCGTAGACAAAGTTTAATCTGCATGGGGACGGAGATGGTATATGGAGATTTCGTGCGACTGGTTATGTATGAGTGAGTTTTTGGATATGCACCAAAGACCGAGATACGTACAGGCCTCTAGCTTGAACACTCTTTCTTGATTTTCGGAAGTTGTCTAGCTGCGGCCCACCGACGGGGTACTCTTGATTGAACTGATCTATGTCCCGGAGTAACTTCTCGCGCTCTGGACTCTCTTTCCATACACGAGCGAACTCATCTGGTGTCTGCGGGACTCGAGATGCAAATCCAGGCCGTGCGCGTCGTTCTGCAGGGTTGGTCAATGACTACACATAAATTAGGCAATAAGCTTTCGGTTCCTGGAAACAAGATATATACCTACCGTCAAGAAATCGGCAGTAGTCTGTCGATCTGGACATTCGAAACCCATGTCGACGAAAAACTGCTTCGCGTCTTGAGTGCGTCCGAAGTATATTTGGCGCCCTTCGTAGAGAACGGTGACCTTGTCAAAGATCTAGAGAACGAAGTTAGAGCAAAAACTTCAAGTATTCAAATCATCTACATACGTCGTAAATGCTCTGAGACGCCTGATAGATTGCGATGATAGCTGTTGAACCCATATATTTGGCCGACAAATTGACTGTCTTGACAAACTCCAACGCCGTTGCACTATCCAGTCCACGAGTACTGTTATCCCAGCATTGAAGAGGACTACCACTCAAAGCCACCTCCGCTAGACTGACTCGCTTTCTCTCTCCTCCACTGACACCCCGAATGAAGTCGTTACCAACCTTCGTGTTGACCGTATGCGAAAGACCAAAGATTGCCATTACGACATCTTTCATGTGCTCGGCCCATTGTTCACGCGTAACTCCGGGTAGACGGGTACGGGGAGTCCGAGCTCTGGCAGCGAATGAAAGAGTCTGACCGACGGTAAGGTTTGGGAAATGGACATCAGTTTCGGCGTTGTAGACAACTTCGCCACGAAAGTCCTTGTGCATTATCTCCCAGGGAATACCTATCGGTTTCGAGCCCTTTAGACTAAATTGGCCCGGGACACTCCGAGGAGCACATACCTTGATAGTTGATCTTAACATCATCGGCAACATAGAACCCATGAGTCACTCCAGAGATTGTTTTGAGTAGCGTGGTACAGCCACTATATGCGTGTAAGTTATGTGGTTCGATTCATACGGAGAATAAACACACACCTGCCGGGAGGACCCAGTACCACGAGCATTTCCCCGTGCTTTACCAACCCCTCAAAGTCTTTGAGAATGTCCACTCTCGCTCCTTTACGGCCGAAAAGTCCAGCGATCATATTGGGTATGTCGAGAAGTATGTTGCCCACTGTCTTTTGGTGATCAGCCGCAGAGCCATAACCGTGAACGCTCAAGTTTGTGAAGCTAATTCCAGCAGTTCGCGTAGGATATCGTTCTGGATCACGAGAGGTGATGGCGAGAACAGAACGGATCCATTTCGTGTAGTCGAATTTGCCTGAAAGGGGGTTCAAGGATTCGTCGGAAGTTCTGCCAGTGAAAGGGTTCCCGTCGTTGTCGTCGATAAGGCCAGACTTTGCGCTCATCTTGGTAACTGTACGCGCTAACTGGGTGACATGCTCAATCTGATCGCCTTCGAGAGTAACGGCGTCCAGCTGAGAGCTCGTAGAGGCATCCGACTGGCCGTTATGCCATTTTTCGTCCGCCATGGTTTGGGGAAGGTGAGAGCAAGTAGCAACCGGGACAGAAAAATATCATCTGTGATTAAAAAGGAGGAGAGATCAGGGAGGACACTCCCGCTGACAAGGGAAAAATGACCCAGTCAATGCATGCTACGGCCCGATCTTTATTACGGTCGCCGGATCCTCCCCATTCGCTCGGGGTTGCCTTTCCCCTTAATACAGACATCAATACTTCGAGTTGAGCTACTACGAAAAGGTCGTACGATTCTTCGGACATGTGTGGTCCTCCAAAAAAAAAATAACTTTCGATTTGAGCTACGATAAGGTCGTACGATTTTTCGGATAAACGTGTGCACCGGAAAGAAATAATTTCAAGTTGAATAAGTGATAGGCTTGAGCGGTCAGAGAAATTATATCATTTAAGAGATGGAAAATCCACGAGCCCCCCGCATAGTATGTTACAATGTTACACCAATAGTACAACAAATAGCAAAGTTTAGCTTTTCCCGACGCCCCAACTACTAACACGGTCCATATTGTGCCTTGGCTACATGTGCCATTATACCGCTGGCCAGACTTTGAACACTGAATATCGATCCGCCCTAAAAGGAAATGACGTTGAAACTTAACAGCATAAAAGTCAAACGTAAACGTACCTTGTTCTTACCATACCACACAGAACCGATATCGAGTTGGGAATCGTAGCGAACTCAACCACGGCAGCACTCTGAGCACCTATAAAGGCACTGTACTTTGAGACGAGTTCTGGGTGCTGGGGATTCACAAAGGTGAGGAAATATTGGAGGTGCTTAAGCCATATGCCCTATAAGCCGAACATCAGATCGTATATCAGCGCACAGTCAAGTCTCCTTGCCTTGAAAATTTGCTAAATTTTTATCGTAGTCAGCGAGCACACCTAGGCGTTAGTAGCAGTATACTCACTTGATCTGTATCGCAAGGCGTGCCTGGGGCCACCACGTCGTCACAAGTTTCCTTCAGGATCCCATTTTCGGTCAAGTTCTTTATGGTGGCATCTATCGTAATCTCGGCTTGTGGGATCAGCGTTTCGTTCCCGGTAATAGCATAAAGAGCGCCAAGACCGGAGAGTATAACTCCTTGATTGTAGGTCCAAGTAGTCTGTACTTTATGCTTAGAAAATACCAAACTCTTGAAAAAGATAATGGGCATACTTCGCCGTTGTTGACGCAAGTACCAAATACGAGACCGTCATTGAACAATCCTTGAGCGTTACGCATGCCCGAAGATTCGACTGAGTGCGAAAAGAATCAGCGGAAGAAAGAAAATCCCGAGGGATGTGCACATACTCCATGCCCATGCCTATAACAATTTCAATAGCTGTTAGAAGTGAGCGTAATGATGATGTGAAGGTTTCAATACCATTTGGGCATTTTCCAAGTACGTTTGGTTGTTGGACCGGAGATATCCTTCGTATTTGAATGTGATGCCGTAAGAATTTGAAGAAAGTCGATGACCTACCTTGAGCAGAAATAGTTAAGAAAAGCTCGTTTGTTATCGCATTTTTGTAGGTATGCTCTTCCGTCCACCATACTGTGAAAAGCGCCTCAATTCAGGCAAGCTGGGGCAGTATAATTATTTTTACCTCCTCCACCACAAGTATCATCCCAGTTCGATGCGATAAGGTCGTAAACTGTGGCCGCAGCAGCCTAAATATTACCTTGTTACTCAATACAAATCCTAGAGTGCTGTGCGTACTTACGTTGAATTGTTCCACACCAGATTCGCCGTGCGCTACCTTGTAGTCTGCCATTCTCCATAAAGCGAGCACAGCCCACTTGGAGTAAGGTAGAATGTCACTCAGGTATGAACATAAAAGTGAACGAACTTACCCCAGCGTCATCGAGGAATTCGCCTGTGAAAGTGGACCAGTCGGTAGTTGGAATAAGGGCATTACTTCCAAGGAAGGAGGTATCGGCCACTGAGTCGAAGTCTGTGCGATTAGTTTCCAGCATGAGAAGGTGTAGCGTTTCCATGGTGTTCTGGGGCAACGTTGTTGAGCTGATAGTTCACAATCCTGAGGAACTACTAAACGCTCACCGAGTCCGTCCAGAAAGACCCGTCGATAGAGTCCCCAGTGGCAGAGTCATAGAAGTTGTTAATGTAATGGTCAGATATTTTCTGTACAATAATGAGATTTTTGCAGGAATCTTTTTGAGTTAGACTAGCACTCACGTATGCCAAAGCAACGGTCGAGGGACATTCTGCGTCCGTTGCTCTACTTGAATACTACTAGCAAGAGTATTTCCAAGGGAAGCAGCAGCGAGACACAAGTACGACGCTTGGAGCAGGAGTTGCATAGCGGGGACAATGTGACGATTTGCCAAGTGAGGTGCTTATATACTCCCCAAGCCTCAGGTACGAGCTCCCCCCAGTCATGCAGTAAACTAAAACTTGCAGACGCTACTTGGTCACAAGGCGATGGTCCTGTGAGCATCCTGAGACCAAACCAGCGCACGAAAGTATCAAGAGGTCGAAAATTTGAATGGTATCGGTCCCCAGTCCTTGCATAGAACATTCTATCTTTCGCCGAAGCACGGAAAAATAAGTAATGGGACTTGCTTTGGGGTGAATAAAGAGCCTTTTTTGTAATTTGTGCCTGCAATTTGTGCGGCTGTTCGAGCCCAAGCGATTAATGGAGCGGATAGAAAATAATCGTCGGATAGATCCAATGATGAACTGCCAATGAAGCAGTTTCCAGAATCTAGGGCCATGGGAAATCCGCGACCGGACAGAGGAGATAAGGTGTTCTGCTCGACTCTTGAGAGCTTGAGGTTGAGATTGAGGTGAAGTGAATAAAATTTTGAGAATCTGAACAAGTTCAATTTGGTCGGTCAAAGCAAGCTTTCACAATCAATCACACGTGACCTATTTTCTCAATTTATCCTCTTCTTCCCGTCCACCAATGAGCTCATCGTCTGTACTCCCTTCACGACCAGTTATTCCTCATATTATTACCTCCTGCTCTTCATGTAATACATCTTTAGAATTTCCAGTGCCAAATCCCGTTCCACGGCAGGGCACATTACTCCAAGTACAGTGTTGGAAATGCGAAAAGGTCAACGGACATGCCTTTTATCCAACTCAGATATCGCCACATTATCCCAAGAATTTATCAGGGACTTACGGTGGCCAGTCTTCGGATCAGAATTCACAGTCGACGTCGGCGCCAGCGTCGAGGAAGGGAAGAAAAATCGGAACACAGGAACGACCATTAGAGACGGGATACTATGATATATTAGGTGTATCCGTTACTGCTTCAACAGATGAAATCAAAAAGGCATATCGTGGGTTCTATTCATATTATCATAAACTAAAAATATTGACGATTTCTCACTAGGTCGCCTTGCGATTAAACACCACCCGGATAAGAATCCGGATGACCCTCTAGCGAGGAACGCTTCAAATCCATCGCCATTGCTTATCAAACTCTCTCTGACCCGGACCTCCGTTCAAAGTATAACGAATTTGGGCCGAAGGAAAGCGCGCCAGAGGGTGGTTATGTTGATCCGGAGGAGGTATTTTCAGCGATATTCGGCGGAGAACGATTCGTTGGGATTATCGGTCAAATCAGTTTGGCACGGGACATGAAGGCTGCCTTGCAAGAGGCGGAAGAGGCAGAAGAAACTGCTGGGGAGGATGCAAACCGGATACAAGACGGGAAGAGTAAAGGGAAGATTTTGAGTGAAGAGGAAAAGGCGAAGAAAGAGGAGAAGGATCGTAAGAAGGCTGCTGAGGTCGGTGGCTTTTCTTTCCATATAGCGCCACTTTATCTTTGTACAGAGAGCCGCCGCTCGTGCAGAACGTGTCAACAAACTTGTTGAAAACCTTGAGCGTAAGCTCGGCATATTCGCCGAGAGTGCTGTGGGCATCAACGATGAGGATGTAACGAGAAGTTGGAGAACGATATGCGAGTTGGAAGCCGAGTAGTATTTCTTTGCCTATTATCGATTTCGCTTCTAATTTGTGGATGTGCAGAGACCTCTCCAAGGAGTCGTACGGCCCTGAACTCTTACAGGCTATCGGGTTTACATATGCCTCCAAAGCAAAACACTTTCTAGCCACCAACCAAACCTTCCTCGGCGTTGGCGGCTGGTTACACAACGTGCAGGGGAAATACCACGTTTTCAGCGAAACGTACGTCGTCAATCTCCTTTCATGGTCAGCCATGGTTGATTTCTTTATGTCCACAGAGTATCGACCCTGCGCGCTGCTATCGAACTCAAAGCTGTGTTCGACCAAATACAAGCTGCTGAGAAAGCTGGTAACCTCTCACCCGAAGAACGCAAAAAACTCGAAGAACAAGCCGCTGAGAAAGGTCTCCAAGCGCTCTTCAAAGGTGCCAAACTCGAAATCGACTCGATTTTGAGAGAAGTTTGCGATCGTGTGTTGGAAGATCCCAATATCAGCAGGGAGAAGGCAGTTTTCAGGGCGGCGGCACTACAGATTCTGGGAGATGCGTATGCTAATGTAAAGGGAGGGGCTGCTGCATCTGTTAATAATCCACCTGGTACCCCCGGTGCAGGGACCTCCACCCCGAATCAGAGTGCAGGAGGCGCAGGTTATGGTCGGAATACTCCTGGAGGCGGTGGATTCGCTAGGACTCAATCTCCCGCTCCTGGGCAAGCTGGGAGTCATAAACCTACTGGCTCGACGAGCACAGCCAGCGGAGGCATCAGCAGCCTTGGTACGGGTATCGGTAACCTCGGGAGAGACATCGGTTCGGGGTTAAATGGCATCGGCTCGGGGATAGGTGGAATGTTTGGATTTGGGGGCTCGAGCGCGGATGCAAGTCCGAGTGCGCGGAGAGCGAGTCGAAGTTATGGTGCTGCAGTAATATTGGGGCGGGTGCGGCCGGAGGGGCGTTTGACGATAGTGAGTATGTGAGAGTGGATACGAGGAGCAGTAGAGCGAGAGGGGGTGCGGGCATGAATGGACGAGAGTGAGTAGATATAGGCAGATACGAGTTTTCAGGATGCGCATAATCGTTCACTCATTAGTATATCTTAGTAGCTTAGTCTCCTCGTTAGTCTGTACCTTGTACATCGGATAATCTATTCAATGAATACGCAGCTCAATGATGACGTAAACGAATGGTTCTGCGCAACTACGTATTCGGCTGTATAAGTATTGCAGTTCCTGGTTTCAAGCTTCAAGAACGATGTAACGCGCTTGATTAACGTTCTTGAATTGATCCTGGCAGGGGAAGGAGTGTGTTATGTCTCCGGCTCGGTTCACAAGTTATAAGAAACTGCTAATAGTTCGCTGCAACGATGGGTAGCTCTACCTCCTTCAATGATTTCCCATAAACTTCTCTTCCTCCTCCCATGAACATGCCTCGCATCGCGTCGATCTGGAAAAGGCGATTCCAGTTCTCAGGCTTTCATGTATGGTAACTATAGTTGCAATGGCCCTATTTCATGCGACTTAGTAGTAGAGGGTTGCTCAATTCTACTCGTGTCACAGATTCGATTAAAACCGATCCTGACATAACTAACTTCGAACTATTTAGGCAGGGGGTGGGATGGGCATGTCTGGCCTTAACGGAGCGGTGAGAGCAACGGACTGCAGAAGGCAATCCCAAAGAGTTTACATCACTCCAGTGAAGGCGTTAATGCACCTCCAAATCCCCGAATGAGTCGGAAGCACTGAAGAATACGTCTATACGTCAGAATTTGTGATTCCAGCAGGTGGTTCAAATTTAACCAAATGTCATAGACAGTCATACTTAACAGGTGCCGGGCCTGACCGCGCAAATCCTGAAAGCACCAGAATGGAGACGCGAAAGTCAATTTCTGTGATACAGTCTGGAAAGACGCCTGCCAACCTATCATTAGATTCCGACGCTAATTGAATATTACCGGTTCAACACCAGCGAGGACCTTCTTTATACCTCGTATATATCTCGATTCCTTTACTGCGGGACTTGTGAACAAAATTATCAGCACGACTGGGGTCACGGTGGCGTTCGACAAACATGCTACCGAAACGAGGCAGCCATAAGTGTTCTCATTGAGTATAACTTGAATACTAGTACTATGCCCTGAATCACGAAGTAATGCAACTCGGGGGAAACTGCGTCAAATCTATGGATCTATGGTACTGGATCGGCACAGTTGACAAAATGAAATTGCGTAGCTCCGAGGACTCATTCACAGATCTGTATATCTTCTGATAAGGAGATTGAAAGCTTACATCCATCGATTCATATGACAGAGCCATCGGCTTTGCACTTCGAACACTTATCGCGCTCCCACCCAAACATAAGCTGGAGCCCCATGATTCAAAGCTCACTACGATCCAATCAAACCACGGGGTATAGATTCGACACAGTACTATATCTTCAAACCACCGTCCAGGCTCGGAGATCAAGACTTCAACGATCAGACATTTCAACTGGACACGAAGGCATAACACGGAACCTCATCTATACCGACCAGGGTTTATGGCAGACAGATTCGTGGCCTCCGCATTTTCTGCCTGCACATCTATAACTATGCCAACTTCTCTCAGCAAAACGTGTGTTCAAGTTTATCCCCACCTGGTGCTATGATGTTCAAATCTTCGACAAAGTATACACTCTGTTTTACTTTGGCTAGTAAACTGCTCATTCTTGTGTCGTTATACAGCTCTGGAAATTACGCTACGATCGCTCATATTGAAGAGGACGAGAGTCAATTTCCTCAATCGAGCCCTCAGAGGCAAGTAACCTTGCCAATCTTGTCTATGCAATTGCTATACAAAATGCTCAACCACGTGTCGTTATATGCAGCGAGAAGAGCTATACTTTGAACATCATCGAAAATCACAAAGCGATTACATTGGCTGAAAGGTAAAGTTACCATTTTGCATTGCGTTTTGAGATTCTGATATAATGTACTGGCAGACTAAAAGGTTTCCAATGGAAGTGAGTAATCTGTCATATTTTTATCTTCCATCACAACAGACCTAAATGCTCTCGTGTTCCAAAATGCTTACAGACCCATTGGACCAAAGTTCCAAGGATCTGTGTCCAACCCCCTGTGGCTTCTCATGGGCTTGATATATGCGGTACTCCTGAGTTTCACTTTCATATTTTCAGGACTCCTGATTGCCTCCCACTCAACCGGGATCCCAAGTGAGGCTTATGATTCCAACTCTAACCTACATCTAAACCTAGGGTACTGGTACCGAGAAGCGATCCTCCTGTTGATCAACACGGTACTGCTTAAGCCTGCGCTGCTCTGCATTGGTATAGTGCATGAGAATACATTGAAATGGACTCTAGCCACAGAGGAAGAGAGGTTCAAGGAAAACAAGATACGACTGGAGTTCAATTCGAATTTCCGTTTTCTTGCAGCCTCTATCCGTACGTGGTCGATCAATGGTCTGCCAGCTACTGCTTTGATGGCAGTATCCCTGGCAATAACATATGCAGCGAGCTCCATGGTTCTACTGCAGCTAGAGGATACTTCATCCGGTTACAATACCGTTGCTTCCTTCTTCTCACTTATCGTTATCGGTGTATTTTTACTCATCCAGTCCATTTACGCCCTCCTCGCTATGCGGACCGTTGCTGTTCCAACCTGGAATACATCACCGCTAACAACGGCTCATATTCTGTCTCACAATGGTCTACTGAAACGACATGAAGGTCGATGCATGCTTAGTCTTGCCGACCAGTTCAAAAGCGGAGCAAGGAGACCTAATGATGCTGCCCGCACCCCAGCCTGGGACTGTCACGATCAGTATGCACGATATGTGGGATACATTCTGGTGCTCGTGGGGAGCGGTTTTTATTGGGGCCTTGTGTTCATGGGGATGGTGAAGTCTGGGACTCAAGGCTCTCGTTTGGGCACTAGCTATTCACCTCTCATTAACATCAGTACCACCCCCGTCATGAATTTCAGCTGGAATGGCGAAGCACCCATTGCGGGACTCGTATGGGGTCTAGCTATTCAGGTTGGGTTCATGGGCGGGATTGTCACAACCGCCCTGACATGCACGGAAACGCTAGTGGCCTCGACTTATGATGAACGTCTATGGGGAGAGATAGCGCATGAAAAGGGTTCTGATCATTCCCCCACTTTCTGGAAGAAATACGTCGTTTCCTGGCAGCCTTTGGCAATCCTAATGGCGGAGCCAGTTTTCCATTGGTTGTTTGGCCTTGCAGCTGGTGTCAGTGCGGATACTGGGTTTCATGTGCGGCCACTTCAGGTGCGTTCTGTCTCATAATTGTAACCCGAATCTCAATAATCATTTGGATATTGTTGCTACTCAACAAAGGTATTCTATCTCAGTGGCGCTGGTATGCTTGGTCTTGGTATTATTTTTGGTACGGCAAAGTTTCCTCGGAAAACTTTATGTCCAAAAACCTTCGGGCATCTGCAGACAATAGTCAATCTTGTTGACGTATGGCCGGGAACTCTCGACCAAAAAATGTACTGGGGCAAAAAGGAGATTCGTGCAGCGGAAAATTCGGAAACAGCTACAGTCTATCATGCAGGTACCTCGATAGAAAAAGACGGGTATCTCCTGTCATCGGTCATGAATGGTATGGCGGAGAGGGCTGTCCTGGATGTTTCTCAGACTCGGGAAGCTAGTTCTTCTGTTGTATGTATTGGAAAAAACTCGGATATCTTGGATACTGGCGCGGCTTGAAGGCTTGCTTTCCCAGAGATATAGTAGGAGAGGGATATTCGATCCGAGTGGCAGATATTACAAAGGTTGGTCAGATGTTCAAATGTGCTCCCTCGAGTAGTTCTACTGCAGTACTCCGTCACCGTAAGCAGGCTGCAGGATCAATATTAAATCTATGTAAGCATTTGGTGCTCGGAATCGTTTGATGGGATGCAAAAGGAGCGTATGCGTTCTTGCAATCCAGTAAAGAAGAGCTCACAAAAAGCCAGAGAGCGCAGGAAGTGGATATGAGTAAGTACTATGATATTTAAATAACTAACGTTTTCGCCCTATGCTCTATTTAATTACTTTGAATGCGTTTAAATATTTAGTACATCTAAACCTCCAGTGCTCTCATTCTTGTTACAACTACCATTATTGGACCCAAATTCATTCATAACCTAAAGCGTTATTCGGTCATTGTCGTCACTCCAGGGCTTATTATTCCCGGAGAATCTTCTTCCTTTTAATGGGATCGGTGGTATGGCAAAGTCCATGGCTGTAGCATTAGGCAAAGTTCGACGCTAACGGCCACATGAATAATGCTAGTCTGCTGAGGACCGAAATTAGACTTGAAATTAGATCGATAGTATCGTTGATAGTATTCCTTCCAAAGCAGGTTGGCGGCGAATATATCATCCGGTCGGTCATATCGTTAGATCCGACTCCTCGCATGACCTTGGCAGCAGGTAGGAATTAACCAAGGTGAACACATTCAGTTGGCAGGAAGTAGTTTGTGAGGCAAGGCTAAGTATCGAGTGGGTAGGAACTGGTATGGGGCCAATGCTGTGGTCCTCGCAATTTTAATACCACATACTAGTGTTCCAATAACCACTATCTTTGTTATCAACACTCACGTTCTACTAAGTACAGACCTACAAATATGTTCAGGCTCTCACGTTATTCATCTCGTACAATGTTAAGCCCCGTATATTTGCATCTACCATTATACTGTAAGCCTGCCGTCGCTTACCACACTTGAACCGCCAAGTTGTGCTTATATACAACCCAGAGGCTGAACACATAGTTTGTGTTTATACTGCGCGCGTTTTGGCGTAACGGTCAAAGCTGCTGGATTGTGACAAAGACCCACTTACATATACTAACACTTTATATCCCAACAGAATGATGGTCACCTCAGCACCACCACAGGTGAAAATATTTTTGGAGTCGATGTTAATTTACATAGTCTCCGTAAAATCACGGAGGTGCGTTATGTATCGATTTCCCCAGGCCCATATTTCCATCTGACTAACTATATCATTGTTCTATAAGGGGGAACTTGGTCTGAAACCAATCACAATTGTGGAGTGGAAGAACACGGGTGGATACGTCAGTGTTCTGCAATGCCACCTTCTCAACCCCAACACTGGGGTCGACGACTGGTATGTCTTCCCGGATGAAGTCGCATCCGATAAGTCAAAGGTGTACGATTTGTCGCATATCCCCTTTTTCACAGAAAGAGTCAGAGGCTTGGTAAGTAATCTCATTGACTTTGATATTGTGGACCTTTAAATTGTTTGGCACTTTGAACTGTAGATAAAGTTTGGGGTGCGGGTTCGAGTGAGGAGCGGTTACTTGAGCGGTTAGTCTTTTTCAGTTGGTTTATTTTTGCCAGTCGGTGCTGACGGCCTTCAACAGATGCGTGGCAGAACAGCTATGGATACACAGTACAAATTCCTGGTACCCATAAGGTCTCCTTGAATGCGTAAGCTTTGTGCTCCGAGTCTTGAGCTCTAGTCCACGAATTGATGCATTATGGTAGAGGTGGTTAGGTTAGGTTAGGTTAGGTTTATTACCGGCTTGGGACCAAGTGCTGATACGCCGGGATCCGAGAAGCTACCTGATGTATCTATCTATGTACATCATCGTCTCGGGGCCAACTCTCGGGTGTCCGGACGAGCTCACTACGCTTTGGTAGCGGTAGATCCGTGAGCCACAAGAGAGACCAAGAGTACAGGAATCAAAGCTAAATTAAAAGATATTAAAAGTATCTACCTGCAAGACTATGTGTTCATATAATGGGGCATCATAAATGGTTAAGTATTCTTCTTTCTTTTAAAGCCCAACTTGCACAGCAAAAGCAACGTGAACCTGACGCCGTCTCAAGCTCGGGCAATCGACACTAAAGTGTGGTTGTCCGGCAGCGGGCCGGTACGGAATCTGTGGCTAGTGCGAAGCAGCAAATGTCGTCGTCGTTTTTCACGCTGACGAGAGAAAAGATTCTTTGTCCACGAAACTTGAGCAGCAGTGTGATACTAGTTGTATGCACATATATGGCGAATTTCAGTGGAATCGGACGGTGCGATGAGGCTGGATTACTTCGACAGGTTTCGATGATGGACGTCGAATTGATGGAAACGATATGGAAAGGAGCCAGCCAAGCACAGCCTCTTCTTCGATCAAAGAAATTTGTTACGCCTAGAGGTATATCTTTATCTTTGGCCCTTAGCCCACGTCTGTACACGCATCTTTGGCCCTTAGCCCACGTCTGTACACGCCCAAGTACTTGGGACTTGATTGATGGGCGCTTAATGACCTTAATCCCGTTCTATCCCGAGAATCAATACAAATACTGTATGTACAAGAGAAAATTTGGCCCGTACTTACTGTTACTACAAGTTTTGGAAGTTGCTAGTCCTAGTAAGATCTGAGTAGGACTGTGCATTATCACAGGGAAGAAAATTCCAAGAAAAAACCAGTAATATTTCTCATTCAGAGTCATCCGCTTCAAAATCACTCAGGCTCCCAGTGGTTCACTAGCACCACTGGCTCTTTCTTGTTCCTTGAGAATAATTTTGAGAAAAATTAGTAGTATTTTTACATTCCACTAAGTATTACCATCTGAACTAAGTATCCGAGCCGCGCGGTTATCTAGAAAAAATAAAACTATTGCGGGAGGGACTTGAACTTGGACACGTCTTTGAGCAAAAAGTCGAACATATAGCATTAACCACTTAGCCATCAGCATTTTCTTATACTTTATCGTTACAAAATCTTGAATAGTTCGGGTACCGGCCGGTAAATGGATTCTTCTGCCGCTGCCGATTTGTGAAATCTTGAAAACGATTGGCTATTATGCTGTTCCAAAGTGTGAATAAATACATAGTCATTTTCTCGCAAGTTGGATCATACAATTTCTCGCAAGTTTGGGTAAGTGTCAATTTCTCGCAAGTTGGATCATCCAATTTCTCGCAAGTTCGGCTAAGTGTCAATTTCTCGCAAGTTCTGACATCTGTCAATTTCTCGCAAGTTAATTTTCAGGGCCGGTCACTTATGTAACTTACCATATCTGGTAGAGCCAGGTCTCGACTCTGTCATGTGACTGGTGACATGACAATATGACCGTGACCTCGGTGATCACCGATCGGCCGACGGCTATCCCGCTGGCAAGTGGTCAAGTCCCTCTGGTGCAACTGAGACTTGGGCAAGCATTCATTCAGTTGCCAAGTGACACAGCTTAAGGACATTTCGAGCTGGCAGTTTTTCTCTTTTTATCACCAGTTTGTACAAGCAAAACTTGAGCTTGACTTGAGCAAAACCCCTTACTGCCAATGTTCACTCCTTTTCTTACCATAGTATCTACTTGTACATGTAACCATACACCTCACATTTTAATCTCATGGGCCATCAAGGCCGGTTTTGGCTATCCATGCCAGCAAACTTGCGAAGACGATCAACTTGGAAGATGATTAGATTCAATGGTGGGCGCTTAGCCGTAGGCTGATAACTAGATTCTCACGTATATCTTATCCTCCAGATCAGATATGCCTGAAGATGAGATATGATATGATATGATACGATATGAGCAGGATAGCCGAAATACCCGAGGTCACGGTCCTACTGTCATGTGTCGTTGCTCACTAGTCACATGACAGAGTCGAGACCTGGCTCTACCAGATATGGTAAGTTACATAACTAACCGGCCCTGAAAACTAACTTGCGAGAAATTGACCAATGTCAGAACTTGCGAGAAATAGACACTTAGCCGAACTTGCGAGAAATAAAGTAAACTTGAATACAACTTGCGAGAAATTGGATGATTGAACTTGCGAGAAATTGACACTTATTTGAACTTGCGAGAAATTGTATGATACAACTTGCGAGAAAATGACAATGTAATTATTCACACTTTTGAACAGCATAGGCTAGGTCCTAAGTCAGATGCCGTAAAACGACTTAGGACTAAATGGCTTCGTTCGGGACGCACCGGCAACTTAGAATCAACTTGATTGTATGCATAGCGAGTTGAGTTTAAGCTAAGAAATGCATTTTCAGTGGAAAAATGGTGTACAGGTGACAAAGGTATATCTATATAATCTCTCTCTCTTTTCTTTTTTTTTTCTCTTTCCCCAACTTGAAAAAACTTGATTTCCACGGCGCATGTACAGACTTAGGACATGAGCCATATCTTTCGAGAAGAGACGGGTGGTTTCGAACAACTAGAGCTTCGTCTAAGTATAGGCTCTTTTCCAAATATATTTTGTACCTGCCATATGCCACATGATGAATTTTTGACGCTGCATGTATTACATGAACAATTATGGTGTTCCTAGAGCTAAAAATACTTATTGACGTCGCCTGTAAGTGGGGACTCTTTCTAAGACTGAAGAAACTTTCTTGACTGAGAAATCACCGAAATCACGTTACTCGACCGTTACTTAATCTTAGTAATACTCGACTGTCACATTGGTCCCAGTCGTGTGCCATTGCCTTCGCCTTCGCCCTCGCTACTTACATATCTATTTACAGTTCTGATTATCTGTCAGCTTCCGTTCTTCCCTTCGGCGCCTCCAATCACTTGACCCGGCGATGACCTTGATATTTTGAAACTTTAAACGTTGAATACTGAACGTCAAGTTTCAGCGCGTCAACGTTGAACGTTGGCCATGAATCTCTTACGATGGATTCTCAAAATTTTCCAAAAGCTCCGTGTCCGGGGTGCTGCCTTGGCAACTCGCCTAATCATCCAATGCATCCATGCTCTTCGCTCTTTTCTGTTTCGGCGCCGTGGAAAGGACACCAAAAATACCGATGCAACTCATAATCATCCTGATATTGATCAAAGTCCCAACTCAGCACAGAAACCAGCATCTATGTCCTCCTCCCAGACAGCTACTAGAGTCATTTCCGCCAGCCGTTTTCCAGATACAGACAGTCTTCCACCTTTGTAACACCTACGGCACGTTCATTGCCGTTAGCGCCGATATTACATAATTAGTCTACTCTTATCCTCGTACCACATACTCGTTTCGGTCTATTTCTCTAATAGAATGAGATCTTGCTCATGGTCTGAGGCATTAAGAGTCAGGGCTCTTACACTTTTTTGCTAATTATGTAATATTGGCGCTAACGGCAATGCACGTGCCGTAGGTGTTACAACCCAGTGAAAACCCGCACCGGCCTTAGCTGACATGTGCCGACATGTGCTGGCAATATCTGGGTTGAGCTGGGATTATCCGACTTCCCAGATAATCCCAGAATTTGGCCGTTTCCTATGTTGTGGTCTGGGCTGGTCTGGGCTGGTCTGGGCATATCTGACCGAAAGTGACACCAGAAATGAAAATTCGGTTTTTTATTCAATTGAGTTTCTCTGGGATCCTCTGGGATGGTATGGGATGGTCTGAGTGAATTGTATTGGATTATCAACTACTTAAAACAACGTACAAACTACATACAAAGTACTTACTGAGAAACATACAGCGGCGTGAGAAATAAGGCCAACCACAATAGCTGAAAAGATTGTTCAGTTGACTAGTTCAAAAGGTTGAGATAGCCCACCTTTGGAACATAGAGGAATTAAATGAAAGTAGTCGAGTACGGCATACCGGCTATGAGGTTGACAGACTAAAAATAATAGCTCAATAAATTATTGAAGAAAAGGCTGAGATATCTCACCTTGGGAATGGCCCAGCCCAATGAATCCATCCTCAAGTCTCTACTATCTAGTCTGAAGTGGGTTGAGGAGTTGTTGAAGCTTTGAAGAACAAATCTTGAGAATAGATAGTGACAGCAGACAGGAAGAGAACGAAAGAACAATGTAAGAAATTTTTCAAAATGTCGAAACTTATTATAATGTCACATGCTAAGCCGGACGGCGGCGTTCATAACTTCATAAATGATGATAATTTCATGAAGTTGAAAGGTTGGAAGTACGAGCGCCAAACTCAAAGCAGATTCACGAACTCACACTGAGCAGCCCTAAGCTCGAACTCAGAGAAATTTCACACTAATAGATTTGGAAGTGTAACATGAAATAAATTGAAAAAAAATCCACCCTTCATTTTGGCCAGCTGTACCCAGCTGTACCCGGACAGACTCGGACCTAGTCGGATATGCCAGATCAACCCAGACCAACTCGGTGGGGCTTTTCACTGGGACTCACACTGAGCAGCCCTAAGCTCGAACTCAGAGAAATTTCACACTAATAGATTTGGAAGTGTAACATGAAATAAATTGAAAAAAAAATCCACCCTTCATTTTGGCCAGCTGTACCCAGCTGTACCCGGACAGACTCGGACCTAGTCGGATATGCCAGATCAACCCAGACCAACTCGGTGGGGCTTTTCACTGGGTTACAACCTTATCCGCTCAATAATCATTTGAATCCTTCAGCATCAGCATCTTCCTACGAACTTGAGCTCGGCACTAGGGCACTTTATAGGCACAGCAGTGCGGACTTGCCCCGCACATCACAATCGAAACTATCGGGACATTTCCGGCACCACTCAACTCAGAGTACAAGCCATACCCATCTTCAACTCCCGACTGCTTTTGGGTACAATGACAACTTTGGCCGCTCGCAGCATTCGATCTGTTCAACAAGTGATAGCCATGGTTCGGACATGGATCCAGCACCCATGCAAGCCTTTGCAGCTCAGACGGAGCACTTAGAAACTGTGCCAGAAAACCAAGTACTGGAACCAATTTCTTCAGTCCATGACAGATTTTGTCCGATTGCGCCGAGTGCTCATTCTCGGTATATCAGAAATGCTTATGTGTTGGTTGTTTTTCGCTCAGCATGCACTGGTACTGATGTTTGATTGCCTTTCAGTGATAAGGACTTCCTAATTCCTCTCATCCCGGCATTAACTCGCTCTTTCCAGACGTACGTTGCACCTTGTTCAAATTGGACTCGAAGCTTGATCTTTGGACTCATGGGAATGGCATAGGGAGGCTATTCCAGAGGGATGGAAGAAACTGATACATCCAGAAGGCGCCTGTTACTATGTTTTTGAAGACAAGGTGTGATGACTTGCCACTTGAATCAAACCTAAAATTGACTTACACAATCTGTTGTGAAGAGATACTGGACAGATGCCAACATTATGGATGAATGGATAAAGAATTGTGTTACAAGTTGTATTCATGACTTTGACGCCTTCATTCGTTCACACAATGTACCACTATCTTCTGACACTAACATCGTTTTTAATCTTGACTCAAACGACAAGATTAAAAACGGAGATGAAAACAAGTATACATGTGGCTATTACATTGTGGAACACTCCACCCGCTCAGTGTTCTGGCTGGATACTTTCAAACCTGACTGGTTTCCCGCGTGGTTTAGAATTCCGGGCGTAAAGTCGTTGGGTCATATTCGTAGGCCAAGTCTTTTTCAGTTTGGTGATTGAATATCCATGCTAATGTTACTTTTTTAGAGCATGAAATCGTCTCCCAGTACTGGTATCATTGTAATCTTTATCCTCACTCGTTTTCTCTCACTCTTGAACACGTTGAAAAACTGCATGATATCCTGTTATACAGTATCTCTGGTACGCCTTACATTGCGTCGGCCGATGCCTGAACCAAGCCTGAATTGTAGTATCCCACAGATACTATGATCTCCGATGCCAGCACCGTTCCGTATTCTTTAACTCATCTCAAAGATATGATGCTGCTTGTAAACAATATTCGAGGTCAGTCACCCCGGGCCTGAAAGTACAGTACAACTTATTGATCATTTTCCAGACAATCTCTATGCCATTGGAGGTGTAACGGCTTACAGTTTGTTTTTTCATTTTTTTTGCATCCCACTGGGCTCGATTGCTTACTGCAAACCTAGGTCGACTCATGCATATTTTTGGTGAGCATCCACTGTTGACAAAACGATCTCATAATCTGGTTACATATACATATACCCATAATATTAATTTTCTTTTGACCAGCGAAAGAAATACCGTTTCCTTAACTTTGCATCGACGCCATTTGCGCGTCTAGAGCGCTACCACTCGGTATACCATCCTCCAGACGACGTCGAAACGTATCCATGGTTAATGAAAGTGTTTTCGCCGGTTTTGTTTTCTGCGCCGTACTGGTATTTCCGGTCCTTGACCAATATATGTGTCGATGGCCTGGTCCACGAAGCAGCGTGGTCCGAGTTTATAAACAGGATGAATGAAGAATGGCAGCAGCTTACTCTCTTTGTATGTCTTAAGTATATGAGTATCTGAATGGATACCAGCCGACTTGCTACTTACTGACTCGATCTTGTCTTCAGAACACTGTGCTCGTCAACGCCAACGTGGGCTTCTTAGCGATCCAATCTATCGATAACGCGAGTAACCTCCCCGGACGCTCGCCGGCTCAGATAGCCAGCTTTTTATCTGTTATCGCCAGCGCCGGGAGTATCGTGCTTGGGTTGATTCATGTGCGGAAGCACCGGGGGAATCCCCGGGATACTGCTGCTGCCGTTGTATGTTCATGTGCACTTGTACTACATTTCTTAAAGTTTAATTCTTTGCACTAGGCCAGATATATCAACTCATGGACAAAAGATCGGCTAGGCCTAGCTACGCTTGCTGTGCTATACAGCGTTCCGTATGCCTTGTTGATGTGGGGGTATGTACGCCAGTTGTCAGCGCGGACACGCTCCCTGCATTGATACTAATAGATACATCCGCAGAGTGATATGTTTCCTCCTCGCATTCTCATTCATGTGCTACAGCCCCTCTAGCGCGCTCGTCCGCGCGCTGATGAGCAGCGCGTGGTTTGTCGTCACCATCCTTGTTTTGTGGTATTTTACTACCCTTGCAACGTGGGCTCAGCGGCTAGGCAGGGATATCTCGTTCTGGAGCATATCCATGGGCCATCGTATTTGATATTTAGTGTGGTTTGGGTTTTGAAAGGGGGGATCAGGATGTTAGTCAGAGGTTGGCTGTTTTATGGTTGTACGGTTTAGGTTTGCTGTTCCGGCTCCTGCAAGCGGATCGGGGGCTGGTAGGACTGAAGAATGTTAACACAAAAGTTGAGTTGACCCTTATCTACTAGGTAGTTGAGTAAGAACGCATCTAGCGGTGAACACAAAGCAGGAATGGCACATAAGGCTCTGCCTCAAGCGTTAGTACGTGTAATCAGTCGCTCGGAAATGAGGTTTTAAAAGAGGACCGACTTCGTCACCGTGATGAGGCTATCGATATAGTCCCGAGAATGAGATTGATGAGACAGTCCACAACCTCTTCTGTGTAAATCCAGGTTGCCAGCATAAGGATCCGACCAACTTACCCATGGATTTTTTTAAACCTGTAACATTTTATAGTGTTCGCACCTGTCAAAGTTTGCGCAATAACGAAAAATACAGGTAAAGCTTTCCCACTCCCTTCCTTCCCGCAAATGTCACTAGACGTCAGCACCGGAAGGAATCAAGGTAGCGTGCTGCTCAGCAAGCGGAGGACGCAAAACAGGCCATGAAATCAAACCTATTTTCTGCAAGTAAATACTGCTGGGATCCCTTTGGCGCCTGAATATTACGAAAGTTAAACTCTTCTCCGGCAACAAATAATAAACCATTCGGTCTGGGAGCTTAGATATTTGGAGATGCGCCTCCCACCAGGCTACCACCAGTAACTACTTAAACGCCGCTAAAACAATGTTTACGCTCGGACTCTAGTAACCAAGATGCCAATGATTCAGACACTGAAGAGTCCATAACATTAACCGAGAGGTTAGACACGTTCCACCCGATTGCCCACATCCACTGCCCCGCTTTTCTGCTTTAACTCGCTGGATGTCCCGAACATAGACCGAAGACATAATACCCTCCACTCCTCTCCGTGCCAAGATCATAACCATGTACTGACAAAAGATCTAAGAATTTAGATTTATTGCCAAACAAAGCCTGCGTGTTTGCTGGGGCCTGCTATAGGCCAGAGTGAATGATCATCGATCACCGACAACTTTTTCATTTTACTTACTCCCTCCGATGCGTGTGGCTGTGGGAGAGGAGGGAAGGGAGGAGGGAAGGAGAAAGGAAGAAAAGGAAAGTGCTTCCTAAATCAAGGTGGGGAGGATGAGAGCACTGGAGAGTCCTGGGCCGGAGACAAGGAGGAGTCTTCCTCCCAATGCGTCATTTGACGGGAAACAAGAACAATGATGACTGTTGGATATAGCCCCTGAAAGAAATATCAATTAGTCCACTTGCAAGGAAGATTTCACACTGGCGTACCACAAACGATGGAATAAAGTCGGAGATGGCGTGAGTTATGGGTGTCGAACCTATTATCATGGTATACGCCGTGCTAGCGATAAATGTCACCTGAATGTAGGTCAGAGACAACGATGACTATCCGAGATTTAGAGGATACGCACCCATACAATAGAGTAGAGAGAGCCAGATTCGGCGAGAAGCACCAAGACACCCTGGGCAGGTGGCATTTTCCTTCCTGGTCCCCAAAGATTGCGGATTTCTTTGCGACGGATCCTGAAAAAAGAGTCCATGTCATATTCATAAGGAAATTATAGACTGACCAGGCTTTGTATCCAATGAGCGAAGTTGCCCACACGTTTGAGATGAGAGAAACAAGGAGCGCAACAAAGCCGAATAAATTGGGTTCGAATATAGTATCAGTGGCTGCCGGACGTGTTGTGGATACGTCGATTATAGCAAGAACAGCCTGTTAGACAGATATCAGTTTTTATCTTCTCAGAGCTAATACCCCCGACAACATACAGGTACAATCACAAATATGCCAAATGTGATCCTGACCCGTAGGCACCATCCCCAAAGAACACAGGCCCGCCACATAACGACCATATCACTGATCCAGAACTAATTTTGTCTTAGCCATCATCTTGTGCCTAGAGCAAAAAAAAAGATTGGCTTACATTGAAGAACAGCGCGATACTCCCCACTTCTGACAACACATACAAGGTGTGGATTGAAAACCCCGCCCTTCCTGCACGCGCGTCCCGTAGCGCCCTCATTGCAGCATAGACGTTCAACACCCAGTGCATTCCCGATGCAATGTACATTGCAAGACTAGCTGTCATCATAAACTGTCGAGGCCTTGAGCCTCTGATCCCCCGCCGACTAGATTACGTGCTTTCAATGTTCATGCTTTTGTTTCGTAATCGGGTGGATGTGAAGACTCACCACATAGTAATGGTCGAGATAGAGATAAGAAGAGTTAATATACCTGTATGCCAGTGAACTGTTTAGTTTTCAACCACCATATTGAAATAGAGAAATTTCGAGACCGAATAGAGCAGATTGAATCACAATCCCCGGGATCACGTTATCAGCATCAGACAAAGCCAGCTCTGCTGAAAGACTAGCAGATGAAGTCATGGTCTAAGCAAGGATAGAAATATGAATAAAATGAATGAAAGACAAGATGAAAGGTTGAGCAACGAGCCAGCAAGCTGCTGGGTATCTGGAAGCTTTCATGGGTCTTAAAAGGAGAGGTGGAACCCGTAGGACTCGGACACACCATCATGATAAACAGCATCTGTTCAACAATCCGCAGCAGCACAGGACAAAACCCTAATCTATGCTTGGAAAAAATATCCACGCGCAGAAGAGCCCGGAAGAACTTGACTTTTATGGTTGTGCGGTTTAGGAAATTATGATTGCCAAGCTGTTACTCCAAGCGGGTCGGGGGTTAGGCGAAGATGGCTTTCAACCTTCTCCTAACATTCCCGGCCTAGCCTTCATTTGGAAGTTATATGTTCAGTACTGTACAAAGCAGCTACTTAGTTTGTGAACCTGTTACGATAGAGCAATTTTTTCTGTGAAAACTTCGTCTTCGGACGTATTGTAATCTACATACTACGCATACCAGAGTCAACCAGACACATACAGGAATTCGTAGAAATAAGTACATCCGAGTGGTGGTCCCACTTTTTAGTACCTAGGCTCCTGAAATACTTTCAAGTTTGGTCCTTGAGCTTGGGTGAGAGAACATCATCTGTGATGGAAGCAGGGTTTAAGTAGAAGCGCTGGGGTTTAACCAGGACCGGAGTCCGGGTACTCTACGCTAAGCATACTGTTCCGCCGAACTAACTGCACGATATCTTTGTTATACAGTATTTCTGGTACACCTTAAAATTAGCCGGGGGAGATGATAACGGTTGTTGAGGTTGCAAAAATGTTGCATGTACAAATCGAGGACATTGTATACATATAGCTCGTCTAGCGGCGATTGCGTTGCTATCTTTCTTAATGATTGCGATGCCAAGAAATCAGAAGAAGCATTATTGGGTCCGTTGACTCCGTTGGCCAGTTCCGCAGTGAGTACACTCATGGCAATGGGCTGGCTAGCTGATAAACAAACGTAATCCATAATCTAGCAGTTGTGTGCACATGCACATGCCATTTGTTAATTGCGGAAGGACCCCTCAATCAGAAGTGCTTAGGCGAGAAAGAGGTAAAGAGTAAAAAGCACCGCAACAGTGATAGCTTTTGTGACGTTTACCTGGAATCCACCCGGAAAGTTTTCTCGGAGAAGGTGGTATCGGCGACGATTTACAGCTGGTCGTGTGTCGTAGTGGTGCTCCGGTGTGAGGAAGTGGTGTGAGGACTAGACGTCCTGACATTTCTCAAACCTACTGGCTCGACGAGCACAGCCAGCGGAGGCATCGGCATCAATTTGGTGCAGGTACCGGTAACCTTGGGAGAGAGGTTCGGGGTTGAATGGCATTGGCTCGGGAATAGGTAGAATGTCTGGGTTTGGAGGCTCGAGTGTGGATGCAAGTCCGAGTGCGCAGAGAGCGAGTCGAAGTTATGGTGCTGCCAGTAATATTGGAGCAGGTACAGCTGGAGGGGCGTTTGACGATAGTGGGTATGTTAGATACGAGGAGCAGTAGAACGAGAGCTGGTGCGGCGTGAATGGACGAGAGTGAGTAGATACATATAGGCGGATACGATTTTTTAAAGATGCGCATAATCGTTTACTCCATTGGTATATTTTAGTGCCTTGGCTCACCGCACGGCGCAGAAACTGTGCTAATATAACGCAAACGAATGGTTCTGCGCAACTGCGTATTCGGTTGTTGAGTATTGCAGATCCTGGCTTCAAGAACGATACAATGCACTTGATTACAGAACGGTTGCTAACGATGTTCTTATTGATTCTATATGATCCTGGCAGGGAGAGGAGGAGTTTTTCTAGAGTCTAAATAAATTGGAAACGAGACACAAAGTTATGTACTCGATTTAGATATTCAGTCAAGCATGTACTCCAAGAGTCGTTATGCCAGGCTGGTTGAGTTTAACTGATGACCGTAATGTACCGAGTACACTCAACTTCGGAGGTGCTTGCTTGAGTTCTTGACCTGGCGCTCCCCCTGGCTTCCGAAGTGTGTATTTACATCACTTGTTGTCATCCATGTTAACAGGAGCGTAGATGTACAAAAGGGAAACGAGCAAGTACAATAAGGGCCATTTTTACAACAAACATCCATGGCGACTTCTCATCAATGCTCTAAAAGAACTGCTTCTCCTCATCACACGTCATCCCAGCGGCGCACTTGTTTCACCTAGACCCCATTTCTTAACAGGATTTATTTCCTTCAAAAACCTGTTCTCCTCTTCCTCCCACGTCGGCCCCGCATACTCCTTGTTATACGGGATCACCCTGTAGCGAAATATGTACGGCGGGGTCGTATCCGCATAGTAAATCCCCATCAAAGAAGACGTTGGCATCGCCTTTGACCACCCAAAACATGGCTTGTCGTGAGGGCATAACGGCGGTCCAACCAGCTTAAAGTAGACCAGCTCGGTAGAATCCACATAGTTGTTGGTCTTCCAGTCGATGGCCGTTCTGCCTGGAGTGAGTTTGAGTTTCGGGGCCAGTTCTTTAACTATTTTTGAAATTCGTGTTTTACAAACCGTTGTCCCCGCGGCAGCATGGGATTTTCCGTCCGTGGTAGGATTGCCGTTCTTGTCGATGAAGGTCCCTGCGAAAGCAATCTATGTAGGGAAAACGAGTGAGCAAAAAAAAGGTGATTAGAATTGACAGTAAGTATTTTGTAAGTATACATATATACATTGCATCGAAATCAACTCACAGGTTTCACAGGTTTCCCGGACACTGCAGGTGGCACCATGGAGATGAACACGACAAGAAGGAATATATGCATGTATAGATTGATGGAATGCATTGTATGAAGTATGTAAGAAGGATTTTGGGTGTCGAAGCCTAACCTGAGGCAATGCGAATGCGAAAGCGGGAAGTTGGAACTGAACCAGCAGTTGAAAGTTGTGTCTCTAGGCTTGGGCTTCTTATACTTAGTACTGGGGCCTGGGTAATTCAGTCAAGGGAATAATTCAGTGAAGGGAATATGCGCGTTGATGTGAAACCAATGCTTATCAGTAGTCGATCGCATGCTTATTATCGCAATACATACAACAAAGATGCTGAACCCCCAGCTGAAACCGTTTCCTATAAAAATGCGGGTCTGCGCGTCGCGTCGATGTTACATTGCCATGGGGAGAGGGACGATTAAGTGAACGGCTGTCTACGTGTTCTCAGGCTTCCACCAGTTGCGATAGCCCTATTGGGCCAAGAAGCTAACATGCAGATGAAGGGAGGGAAGCGCTTCGGAGCTTGAGGGTGACAAAAAGAACTGGAAGTGGTAAAAACTCTCTGGAAAAGGCTGAAAGTTAAAGCCTGCATGAAGATGGGGTAGTGGGTACTACACGAGGGGATGTTCAACGTTCCGAGTTTTGCTCGAAAATGAAAGTTTTTTAGATGACCGGCTTCAATTGTCAACTTCGTAACTGAATCTGTGATGCAAGCTATCGGTAGCTATCAGTAGCTATCGGTATCCCGATAATGAGATTTCGCGAGATGGTATGGAAGTAGTTAGGAATTAGGATATCATGATTGAAGAACTACAAAATACACCCGAGTGGTTCCACCTTTCAAATAACTGAGCTCCTGAGTGTGAGTGCTCGAGCTTTGAGCTTGAATTATCCGGAAACGCGTGCTCTATACGAGAGAGGAGTCAGGACGGCAGTGGTGATGGAAGTAGGCGTTTTATTAATATTGTCAACTTCGTAACTGAATCTGTGATGCAAGCTACCGGTAGCTATTGATATCCCCAAAAGTAATGAGATTCACGAGATGGTCGTAGTTTTGGAATTAGGATGATTAAGAAATACATTCGAGTGGTCCCACCTTTTGAATAGCTGGGCTCCTGAGTGTTCGGGTTTGGTACTTGAGCTTGGAGCTTGGAGCTGGAGCGTTTGAGCCTTGGAAACGCGTGCTCCATAGGAGAGACTACGAGAGAATACGAGAGAGGATGGCATGTGTGGTGGAAGCAGGGCGTTAGAAGGAAGGGTGCAGAAGGGTTTAGTAGAACCCTCGTACGATCAAAGTGTGCTGAAATAAGTATAGACGTCACTTAAAATAAAATAAAATAAAAACGGTTCCCACCGGAGTTGGAGAGAATTTTGAAGCTTGCATTGATTATTGATTATCGACTGTGTGAAGATTTGGGGTTTTATCATTATATGAAACGAACTAGTTAATCCTGGGACCTGGATGCAACACAGATTATCCGGAAATGTGTGCTGTATAAGGGAGAAGAGGGTATCTGTGATGGAAGCAGCAGGGTTTAGCAATGTTAAGCAAGGACAGGAGTAGTGGGGGGCTTGGGAGTCGTTGGGACGAAACGACTGCATTCGTTAACTTCGAGTTCCTGAGCTTACTCAGGTTAGGTCCACTCCTAAGGCCCAGGCGCCCGCGCCCAAGGCCTACCTCTGTATTGCGTGACCGAAGTAAATTCTTCCACGCTGTGTCTTCTTGAGCGATTGATGGGTGTGTGCACATGCCATTTGCTGATTGCGAAAGGACTCCTCAATCAGAAGTGTTTAGGCGAGGTAAAAACTAAAAAGCAGCGGAATGAACGTTTAACTGGAATCCACCTGGGGAGTTTTGTAGTCGACTCGGAGAGGAGTTCCTAAGTGATATATCGACGTCGATTTCCAGCTGGTAGTGTATCGGTAGTAATGCACTAGGGTGAGGAAGTGGTGTGAGGAATGCGATACACTTTCAATGCGTTTCTCACTGCGGTTTGTCCCTAGCCTCCGGACCGAAAAATTTCCGATCCCGTGACCGGGAAAACGATTTTTTCATTAATGATTATCGTCTTTCATGATTATTCTTCCATTTTCGAGTCCCTTGTCCCGCTTCCAACGCGTCGCACGAGCCAGGGTGCGAATACAAATACGCGTCGATTCATCGTCCGACGCTAAAGGCTTCATCGAATCCGAGTTGTACCTTCTAGAATCCCGGTCCTGAAAGCAAGGACCACGCACAATCCGATTGGATCCAGTTCGGAACCATATTCTCATTGCTATTCAATGCGCAGGCCCGGTTTTCTTGATCAATAATGCTGCCAGAAAGAACACTTTCTCCTGCGAGGACTCTTCATCCAACCTTGTTTCAGACTCAAAATCGCCACACCGTCAGACGGCTGTCGTGTCCGACTCTGAATCCCTCTCTCCTTCTGAATCAGCTGCGCGTGCAGCCTACGCTGTCTCCCTCAAATTCGAAAGCCCATCATCGAAACCTTTGGTGTACGCTTTTCTGCTCCTTGACCTTTTCTATTTCTGACTTGTTTCACAGGAGTTTCACAGGATATACATATACCGCAGAACCATTCTACACCGTCCAAAATGCGAATGCGAACAAGCCAGCTTCGAGTCGCATGCATGTCCGCCGACATACGCAATCTGGGTTTGGTGCATTACCAGCGCAGAAACAGAAGCAAAGATACTTTACGCTTTTTCTACCAAATCCCAAATTTGCGCTGTTCCCAAATACAACTCTGAATTCCAATTCCAATGCGAATACGAATACGAGTTCGAATCCAAATCCAAATCCCACCCTCGAAAAATCTAGATAACAACACTACTCAACGACAGGCGTTCCCGCTCGTTCCGTTGGATACCGCGTATAGTATTGGGGAGTTGGAGGAGGAGATGCATGGTGATCTTGGTGCGGGCGATAGTGCAGATGGTATCGGTGCGGCGAGGGTACGGATGTGGGCGCAGATATAAGCGCAGACGCTGCCAAGTGGACGAGGTACACAACCAGGAGGAAGGAGAAGCAAAATTCCTACAACGCCTCTGACATCGCCTCCTATCCCACCGCCTTTGCCGAGGACTAGGAGCCATATGTTTGCTGGACGGCCGCGATCGAGCCGGTGCTAGGACACCGAGTTCGACTGGGAGAGGGCTGGTGCGACCGCTGCGGGACGTATACCTACTAGATCCACACATTTGCATGAGGCCTTGAGGTTTCACCGCCGCATTCGCCGTCGGCTGCGTCGTTTCCAGCGTCTTCACCGTCCCGGTCGTTACAGACGTTCTCCCCATGAACGGCCTTCTCAGGATCCTTCCCTGCACATAGTGCCTGATCACACACCTCACCACATACCCCGTCACACACCTCACCACATACCCCGTCACATACCTCACCACATACCTCGTCCTTGTACCCGGGTCGTCCTTCGCGCTCTTCCCTTGTTCCAATCTCACACTCAGGCTCAGGCTCAGACTCACGCACGTACACATACACATCCAAATACACATACAAACACATACACATACACACATAGAACACATACCCATACACGAAGCCTGTCTTCTGGATTGGAACACGGACAAGGACAACACCCTCCTAATCCTTCTTCCCCTCCTTCCCCTCCTTCTCCTCCTAAAACTGTTCTCAGCTTCGTTGCCTTCCTACCCGCTCCCTGGGTCCACTTTCTCCACTTCTCCTTCCCCTCCGACTCACACGAACGATTCGAGCTCGAACTCCAACAACCTATACATGAACTCGAATAGCTTCAACCGCATCGGTGCGGTGTCGTCAGATCGATGGGTATGTCTCATTTGCTGCTGTTGCGGGGTTGTGGGAGCCGGGGAGCGGGGGTCAGTGGGGACGCAGTGGGGACGAGAGGGCGGATACCAATTGTATGCATATAAAAACTTTGTAAAAACTTGATGTTTCGTAATGTGTAACGGAGACGTGACTTGTTTCTCTGGTCACGAACACTTTCCTTAATTGTTCTGTTTACTCATCGAACTTTAGTAATCATTATTCGCTCTTTACTTACTCGTTTGATTTATATAGTATCTACTTATGGTAATAGGCTTTAGAAAGGTATATAAGCTAGCTGTTTACTGTAGGTAGGATAGGTCCTCTAGAATCGAATTCCCCCCGGTTTACAACGGTTCTCTCGAGTACACCTCTTCTCTCACACTTCCCGTGTTGCGCTACGGTGACTCTGTCACTCTAGCGTTACATATTTTGAACCCCAACAACCACACTTCTCTTCATCGTCGACTACGGCAAATCCTCGTCTGATCAACGCGGACACCGACCCCGACACCATGACCAATAATTCGACAACTCAACAAAACCGCGACAATAGTCGCTACAACCTTCGACGCGGCCCTGCGCAATTTCAAAAGCCAGAGCTCACTGCTGGGAACAATCAGACTGCTAACTGCGGACTGAGCCCCCAGGCAGGAACGGAATCTCATTCGAACTCTGAAAGAGATTGGGCTGGTGCCTTCAGAGGCATTCAGCAAACATCGCCGGAGGTAATGGTATATGACCTCGCCGATGCTGAAGGAAACCCGCACAAGTGGGTTACCGTACGATATGGCTCTCGTCGTAGAGCATATAGTCTAGACAATCTGAAGGCTGAAAGTATACATTCACGTCTGAATAAGAATACAAAACCGGTTAGAAAGGAACGGGCCAATAAACCTGTGCCTTTGACTATGGCTCAAGGAGCTGTAAATAGAGAAGCCAAGAACGGGTTTTCTCGGGCTCAACAAAAGGTCATTCATAGATGTATGAAAGCCATTGAGCGAAACACTGCTAATTCTCAGAGCAGTAACGAAATTGCCTCTTCGGCAGAAGAAGAGCCTTCCAATGGTATAACATTGAGAAACCATTCAGACCCGGGAACGGCAGACATCTCTGATAGCGATGTTAATGTCAGCCTGCAGAAAAATGCCATTCAAAGCGTCCCGAGGGAACAGAATGGGCCTCCGAGAAAGGTCAAATCAAAGCCAAAAAAGGCTAAGAAACAGTTGAAACACCGTGCAGGTTCCGAAGCCATGACAGATTTGGTCGAAACTCACATAAGATATATTGTTGAGCAGCGGCCAAGGAAGCACAAAAGCTCTCAGAACCCCGAGCGCATTGCACGTCCTAGTGAGCTTATAGCTCCGACGGATCATTTATCAATCCTTAATGCTGCTGCGCAGCAATCCCCGACTACAAGGCAAATCATTGTCTTGTCATATCTTGTCCCTTCCTTTGTTAAGCAGCCATCACCCATTGACCTTCTAGTCTAACTTTGCTTTGGGGTTGAGGTTGCTCCAACCTGAGGCCCAACAGGAGCTCATGAACAATGCACGGGCCTACGCAGAGCCTGGAAGTACAGTACATCAACAGTCTACTATGTCATTGAATACTAATAACCGTTTCCATTGGACATGATGGAAGCAAAGGAGGGACATGCACTCGAAGCATTGAAGCCCGGATACAACTCTCTGCAAAGGCCCTTTCAGATGAGAATGAAGAACATACCCGTGGCAGTCGCGGTAAGGCTCCAAAGGACACCAACTTGGCTTGTGCTCGGATACGATACAATCACTTGTCCCTTCCAACTTGCTAGTATATTCCACAGGAGTGGTAAAATATGATTGATTGCAGACCAAGTTGTAGTCAACCTCTAGCCAACAACAGTAGAGCGAAATCTTTTTGGATGGCAGCACACTGAACTGAACCCCATGTGCGTAATGCATAACACATGGCTGAACGGTACTGATGAACACCTGAGATTAATAGTAATGCTACATGTAGCTGAATTTTGAACAATTGGTCATACTAAATCTAATACTAGTAGTACAGTACACTCTATCAGTATACTTACATATTATTACACACTGCTACTTAGCTTATCTTATAAGTATTGCCATACTGTACACTGTACAGTAAGGCTTGTGTACTGTATACGGGCACGGCCATAATTGATACAGGTTGTACTTACAATGGATAACCCGTACCTGTACCGTAAACTTAAGGTCAGAAACCATAGTCATCAGCCGCACCTAGACGAGTCCAAACAGTACAAAGGAACTACAATTGAATTAGGACTAGGCACAGAGTACATTCCAGAAACAGAGCTTTTTAAACTAACAGTGGGACATCTTGGCACAGATCAGTGTTTTTGAGTCCAAACAGTACAAAGGAGAATCCAAATTAGGACTAGTACTAGTGGTGTGGCCACTGAAACAGAGCTTTTTACTCACTGTTTACTTGAGACCAGAACAGAAATTGACCCTAGTGGACAGATTCAGAATCTTGCATACTTACTTATCATGATACTGATAGGGATCCGCACCGCAACCGTATAATACGGTTTACGGTTACGGCTATACGGGTACCCGTAACCGTACCGTATGAGGATTTCAAAGTTAATTTACGGTTACGGTTACGGTACTGCCGTATACCGTATGCTGACCGTATATTTATGGCCGTATACGGGTACCATACGGCCCGTAAAAATACTTAGAACCCACCAATGGCAATCAAACTGTAACAAAATGCCAGCAGCCAATCTGTGAAAGCAAGCCGCCGATGGAGTATGAGGGCAACGAATTGCAACGAACTGGAGCACTTTGATGCGCCCGGATCTGGTATGCACGGAAATCTGAGTACCCTTGTTTGTGCCAAATGGTCCACAATTTCTAAAAGAATCAACTTCTGCTGAAGTGTAAAGTGCTTGAGGATGCATTAAAAGCTACTAGAGATGTGTAAAATGCAAGTTTGGGGTTGTAGTAATATTTATACGGCCGTATACCGTAAAAGTACCGTAAAATACCCGTAACCGTACCGTAAGAGGATTTTTGGATCTCTTTACGGTTACGGTTACGGTGCTACCGTATACCGTAAGTTACCATAAATTTTACGGCCGTAACCGTATACGGTTATGGTGCGGATCCCTAGATACTGATAGTTTGTTTGTATTTGAAAAGCAAACTTGAAGGAATTTGAAGTTACATCACCATATAGTACAGTACACTGTACACTGTACAAAGGACAATGTTTGGCTTAGTTATAGCAATGAGAGAGCCTGAGGGTTAAGTCACAACGGAAACGGCTGAGATCAAGCTGAGGTGGCGCCCAGTGCAAGGCCCAGTGTCTGTCGTGCAGCGGATCCGAATAGACAGTATTATTCTTCGGCATGAGGCAACGTTCAATGCTTAAAATAGACAACCCAATTTGTCTGGGGAAAGATTCACCCGTATTACGACCGTGACACTATTTTACGGACAGGAATGTATCCCCGTGCCGTGACCATATCGTATCAGTCGCTCCCTTTCCTTCCACGATACAGTCACAGTGCCGAGCCCTACTGTACAGCTGAAAGTACTTTAATCTGAGCTCCCTCAGTGAACATGTAGTGCTTACAGTAAAATTGTTTCAATCAAATCAACTATCAAAGTGAAAGAGACTATGGTACTGTCACCTGTGTACATAATGAAGTGAAATTTAAGGAAGATCTATGGAGAAACGGTGCAGTGTAAGTTTCTCTTGAAGATACTAAGGCACTGGGAAAAGGAGGCTAACACCGGTTCTGTCCGGCCACAGGAATTCATGCGGGGGTCGAATCTTTCATGTTCATCATACACGACCATGACCTCCAGTGGGCAGAAATGAGACAAACAAAGGGAAAAGACTCACAAATGTACCTGGCAAGACAGGGAGAAGATGAGCTGTCAGATGTGTTGAACATAACATGCGTCCAAGGATTTTAGGACAAGCAGTCGAGGGTTCAAAAATAACACTAAATTTTATCTTATCTTATCTTCGGTAGCATCTTGGAGACCACCCATGTAACACCTTCAACAAAATAACATGCCAAATCGGATTTAATCTTTGATTCTAGAGTCTAATCATTGAGTGAGTTGGTAGCCTCTATAGCAGCGGCCTAGCAGACTTGCCTTATCATTTCCACCTTGAAAGGTCCCAAGTGAAATGTTCTTTCTTGACCCGCCTCATATGGCCAAAAGCGGTCAAGTAATTTGGGTGAGTCATCGCGTCTCAGCTGAGTCTCGCGCTCAAGTATTCCTCAGTTGCCAGGTGAGACAGAGCCGCAGCTTATTTTCTCTGTCTTGCTAGGTATGTTCTCAAGTTTAAGTTTCCCTTTCCTTGTTGATTACAATTTAGTGAAGCTTATTTTCTCTCTGTAACGCCAGTTGTAAAGAGCAAAACCCACCTCATATTCCGTTTTCGCCCTCCCTTAGCTCTTCCATATATATGTATCATAGCTTTACCTACTTCTAATAGAAGTATACATAGAAGTCTCCTAGTATGTACCCATCGCCTCACGTCTCAATTGATTCCAGGCCTTTGAGGTCGCATTTTGGCTAGTATCACGCCCAAAAGCTTGCAAAGACAATTAGAAACCAATTTTACTTCAAAGACATAGTATAGTACTTTGATTTACAGGCGGAGAGGAGAAAAATGGCCGCCCGAAATTTATTTTGGTCAAGGGAAAAGGTAACCGTATGTCGTTGGAGGCTCGAGCATTGAGCGCATGCTGTGGCATCTCGTGGTGAGCACCACATGGACTATTGGTATTAGGAACTCAAGCCAATGAAGGCCGATGACCGTATCAAATCAGGATCATAAGAACTTACTACAAATGGACTAACCAGCAAAGCGGCTCAACTCAGGATCAGAGGAACAGGAACGGCATAGCGGCTCAACATCAGGTGGGAAAGAAATACCTGATCTGGCGATTTTTGAAGAATCCAACACTCAATTGACACCTACAAGACCCTCCCTTCCCTTCGGTCAGAGTCGGGGAAGTTGTTGACTCCGGCCAAGAGCAAATGGCAAGCCGTGAAGCAAAAGAACAAGGGTCGAGGTTACCCATCCGACTTCTCTTCTAGCCCTTCCAGCTCTGATTGGAGCTCTTCGTCAACGTCAGATTCTGATTCCGATTCAGAAAGTTCGGAAAGTACCGATTCGGACTACAGACGCCATGATAGGCGCCGTAAGCGGCGAAGCAAGAAAAAGAGCAAGATGCTGCTCAAGCCCGATCCCCCCGAATTGTACAATGGCTCAGTGGACATCCAAGCATTCATTAAGTTCGTGACTGAAGGAACGGCATATGTACGTGATGGGCGTGTCCCAAAAAATCGCCGTGTAATGAAATTGTCTAAGTACCTAACGGGAAAAGCATATCAGTTTTATTTAACAATGATCGCAGACTCTCCATTTGACTGGAGATTGAACGAATTCTTTACCGGGTTGTATAATTACTGCTTCCCGGTGACATACCGCATGGACCAACGCCAGAAGCTCAAAGAGGCGGTCCAGGATGATAAGTCAGTTCGAGACTTTCTTGCCGAATTAAATGACCTATTTGATACTGTTGGAATCCTCGATGAGCGAGAGAGGGTCCATAAGCTGTGGTCGGGCCTAAATGGAGATATTCAAAAGAGTCTCTGGAGGCAGAAGCTGAACCCTGAATTTTCGACTTACCGAGATGTTGCAATGGCCGCAGAACTCGTTGAAATGATTGAAAATGTTTTGGACAGTAGTGACTACTCGACGGAGCAAGAGAATGTCCTGTCCGAGTCCAACTCGGAAGGTGACGACTCCCGCCAGAATTGGCATTTCGAGAGTGAATCTTTGAGTAACTCTTCACTCAGTGGATCCGAGTCTGAAGGTAACGACTTCGGCCATCACCAGTACTCCAACGGTGAATCTAGTAGCAACAGTTCGAGTCAGTATCAATATAATAATGGGTCTGACAGCTCTGCTCACCGGCAGGACTCCATTCGTGAACACCACGGGAATGGCCTGTATTTGCATGACCATCGCTCTAGGCGCCAAAATCAGCGGAGCGCGCTCTCTGAACAAGAAAAAATAGAGTATTTGGCCACTGGGCAATGCTTCAGATGCAGCGGGTATGGACATATCAGCCGCCACTGCCCAGAATTGGAGGTTAAACCTTTCCAGGATTCCGAGTCTAACTCGGCACGCAGTGATTCGGGATCTGAAGGTGATAGTTTTGGCCCAGACCAGCACTCTGGCAATGATTCAATTCATTATGAACATGATGTTGAATCGGATCGCTCTACTCACCAGGAAAAGTCTATTCACAGACATCATGGTCAGCAACGCGAGCTTTCGCAACAGGAAAAAAGTGCCTTGCAATGGGTCGGTGTTTCCGATGCGGCGAGTATGGGCACATAAGCCGCCACTGCCGGAACAGGCAACCAGTCCATCGCAGGGATGATGGTTCCAGTACCACTTCTGGCACTGCAAATGAAGATCAAATCTCCGACCTTGAATTTGGGATGGTAAGCTATGTCCTCCCCAATTCAGATACAGCATTTGAAGTGAAAAGTCGGCCTCCGGCGAATCATCGTAGGAACTCACATCTTTGCCCAGACTTGTGTATTCAGGGCCAATGTAGTGAATGCCTATCAATGGGAGAATCTGGATGTCCCACTCGGTCCACGAAAATGAGATCTGTGCAGCAGCATGAGTATAGCACTGTGAATGTTGTGAGTACCAAGAAGACTCGCCGAAAGAAGAAGAAAAATTCCGTCTTACACGATGTCGGTGAAGAACGAAAGGAGGGCGGGAGTACAGGTATTATTCCAGCCTGTCTGGGTGCTCGAACACAAACAACACGAGACGCGCATGCACGACAATTCCAAGTTCCTGGAATGATGGATGGAGGGCGGGTTCATACTCGACCCAGAAACATTGAAAATTTGACAAAGAGACACGATAAACTAACCTCTGCTATTCAGAATCCTCTTCCCTGGCTTCGACAAAACGACAAAATCCTCATTCCTTCTCCCACTGGATACACCCATTGTATTTCTATTCCCGACGTTCACGCTTGCATTAAATTTGACAGCATCCTCCGAAGTAAAGATGTCAACCTACGCACAGTCGATATCCCCGCAATCTACCCGTTCTTTGCAGAACACGTCAATCGCAACCCATCTATTCAACCTCACAGACTAGCCACTTTTGATCTCAGCACTGGAGAGATATTCGCAGGGGCGCGAGTCATTAATTGGCAGCGCTTCGAGCGCATCATGCATAGAGATGGTGTAAAAATTGATGGATTGGCTACAGAAGAACATAGCCTACACGAAGGATTGAATGAAGAGTTGTGTTGGATATTTATCCTGGGCTGCTCAATCGAGGCTGTGGACAAACACATATATACAAATGATGTGTAACTACAACCCTTGATAACAATCTAATAGTAGTCTTGAACCGCCATCTCAGAGCCATCTCAGAGCCATCTAAGAGTCTAGGAGTCTTTATTAACCAACAGGTTATGGGCCCCGTGTCCACACTATACATCTAGGAGTTTTATTCATCATCTAGGAGCTTTACTTTTCACCCAATCACTCAATCTCACTCATTTCATCATCCCATCCCCAATCCCTTTTCAACGACTCATATTCATTCACTATGGCCACACTTTCAGCTCTTCTTAATCTTGGAAGGAACATTCCCCTACTTTCCACTACAAATGCTGATGACTGGAGCAACTGGAAAGAGGATGTTCTGCAAATGGTGCTTAGTGCAGATGGTCAGAGCGCCAAGATTGCCACAGGGTTGACTTCACGTCCATCAGAGGCTGCTGATGCCAAGGAATGGGATCGACTCAACTCACAGGCTGCGTCCATCATTAAATCCCTCACTAATCGAGACTGCCGAAACATCTACAAGGATAAGACAAATGCTTCCGAAATCTGGAGTGCACTTGTCTCCTATTTTGAAAAATCATCATTTTCCTCACGTTCAGCTACACGTGCTGCCTATCACCGCATTACGCATGATCCGCTTAAACCAACCAAAGTCTATCTTGATGCTTTGGATGATATGCGTGCTCGCCTTCAGGCACTACTCCCTTCCGGTGAAACAATCTCTGATAGTTATCACAAGGATATCATGCTTCAGAACCTTCATTCATCATTCGAGGCCTGGAAAACATCTCTTCTTGCCCAACCTACTGGCGAGCCCAATCTTAAAACCTGCCGCACTGTTCTTGAGAGTGCTATGGTTTCATTTGACCCTGAGAAGAGAGCCGATGAAATTTTAGATGGGATTAATAACCCGTCTGAACCATCCTCCCGTGTAGAGGCTGCTCATGCTTATGCTACAGCTTTCCGAAAGGGAAGTAAAGGAGGAAGTCGGAATGGATCTGGTACTAGGGAAAGTTTTAGTGGTAGAGGGGGAGGAAGAGGGGGAGCTTCCAATGGAAGCGGCCATGAAGATGGACAAGGATTTATAGACAGTCGCGGAAATCGCTGGTGTGATATGTCTATGGATGGCTGTCACCGTTGTGGAGGTATGTCGCACAAGGCTTCTAACTGTGTCAAGGACATGCCAGAGGAAGTCAAGCACTGGTGTCTTAACCGCACATATGACACTGCGCACATCACTCACAATCCTCCCAATAACATCTCTTCACATTTCATTGCTCCTATTGATACTTATGGTTTTTCTGCTCATCCTACTTGTCCACCCTTTGAAGAGGAGGAGTATATTGATTTTCATGCTTGATTATATTTATAGCTTAGGGGGAGCTCTCTTTGTTTCGCAGAGGGGGAGTGTTGGATATTTATCCTGGGCTGCTCAATCGAGGCTGTGGACAAACACATATATACAAATGATGTGTAACTACAACCCTTGATAACAATCTAATAGTAGTCTTGAACCGCCATCTCAGAGCCATCTCAGAGCCATCTAAGAGTCTAGGAGTCTTTATTAACCAACAAGTTGAACAAGGAAAGAAAGAGAAGGTGGAAGGCACGAAAGGACAGACACCAGAATATCGGTTTGAAGTGCCATCGAGCTCCCGGCGGTCCTCTAATTACTTCGTCAACACCCGACATTGCTCTGACTACGCACTTGACCTGCCCCAGTCATCCTACCATTCTACCGACTCGCAAAAATCCACACTCCCCTCACTCACGCTGCAATGCGTCACAGAATAATCCCATCCACCGCTTTACAGCGCCATCTACGCGTATTTCCCCTCCGGATACCCCTGCTGATGCGTTGAAACCCGAACGTGGACCCGAAAAGCAATCTTGTGATGGCCTGGTAGATGACTTTGCGCGATCTGTTGATGATAGTCAGTACCATCATGGGAAAAGAAACTTACGCCGACGAAATTCCATTGTGTGACGCGTTAGAAGAAGAAGAGAGATCCTCAGCCGTGATGGATCTCTGGAGGGTGTATGTAACGGAGACGTGACTTGTTTCTCTGGTCACGAACACTTTCCTTAATTGTTCTGTTTACTCATCGAACTTTAGTAATCATTATTCGCTCTTTACTTACTCGTTTGATTTATATAGTATCTACTTATGGTAATAGGCTTTAGAAAGGTATATAAGCTAGCTGTTTACTGTAGGTAGGATAGGTCCTCTAGAATCGAATTCCCCCCGGTTTACAACGGTTCTCTCGAGTACACCTCTTCTCTCACACTTCCCGTGTTGCGCTACGGTGACTCTGTCACTCTAGCATTACATAATGCGATCAAGATGAATTGCTGCCTGAATTTATGAAGGTTCAAAACTACAAAATATGCCAATTTTCTGGTTGTATATGGAGTATTTTTCAGAGTCACCCGGCTTGTTGAGTTTTGGCCAATGATCGCGTTCCCGACTTGACACTTCTATCATCGGTACTATGTAGGAGTGTACATACGCAAAAGGAAATCAAGGACAATAGCGTAGGACTACAATAAACCTCCATGGTGACTCCGCATCGCCCCGATGACTACCCCAAACCGGCTTCTGTTCATCCCATGTCATCCCGGCGGCGCACTTGGTTTGCCCATACTGGCCCACTTCGCAACAGGATTCAATTCCGTCAAAAACTTGGTTTCCTCTTCATTCCATGTATCAGGTGCCACGAGACCCTTGTCATACGGAATCACCCTGTAGCCCGACGAGGTTGTATCAGAAAGGTATATCCCCATAACAAAAGGCCCCCGCATAGAAGAAGGCTTTGCCCATCCAAAATATGGCTTAACGTTGGACGATGGTTGCCCGACCAGTTCGAATTTGAAATAGACTAGGCTGGTGTCATAATCCACAAAGTTGTCTTTGGTCCAGTCAATGGCCGTTTTGCCTGTAATGAGTTCGAGTTGGGCGGCCAGTTTTGTAACTGCTACTGCAATTTGTCTTTTACACTCCTTGGTCGTGTGGGACGAAGGATATCTTCCTTCGGGGATGGGATTCACAGTGTGGTCAATCAAGGCCCCTTTGAAAGCAATTTCCTAAGGAAAAAGAGTTGAAGAGAAAAGGTGATTAGAATTGACTGAATAACATAACATTGATCAGTTCAACTCACGTTTTTCACCTTTTTTTTCACAGGTGACCCAGACACTGCAGATGGCACCGTGGAGATGAACATGACAAGAAGGAAGATAGACATGTATAAGATGGAACGCATTGTATAAAATTGATGCAAGAAAGAAAGCGGGAACTGAACCAGCAGTTGAACGATGGCGTCTTTTTGCCTGGGCTTCTTTATAGTCACTCAATTTGAATTTGCCTACCATGTAAACGCCTGCAAACAATAAAAACATGGCGTGATCACGGATATGTTACTCAAAATGGAATGAAACCACACTAACTGTTTTTTCATTTTGCCCAGCCCCAGGGCTATGTGTTCTCTGATTCCGCATCACTCCACCATCATCTGAAGCGGTTCATCTAATCATCTTCCACTGGGATCATGTGGTCCCAACAGCCAGGTTTGTTCACAAGGTTCTTTTGCATTGGAAGAGGTTTATTGCCAACCAAGGGGAAGGGGGTTTTCACGGATCTTCTGATAGGGAGAGTGGGGAGGAGTGACTAGATACATGCACTAGCTACATTGTTTCACCTCTCTGGGAGAGCTTCAGTCTACCCTGTAGGTCGAGTAGCGCTGCTTCTCTCCCTTAGAGTCCACTTCCTTCGTGGGGCCCCGCTGTAGGTCGGAGCCGAGCATACTACTTACTACTACTTACTACGTACTGTTACTTTGGTGGCAAATGGATTAGTACGCACAGCTATGTGCAGGTATGCAGAAGTGTACTTACCTGTGACCAATAACATCGATGAGACGGGAGTGATAAGAGTGGAGAGCAGTGTAGTTGGAAATTTGCGTGATCAAGAATCTAGAAAATATCCGAGTGGTACCACATTTTTGTCTTTTTACTAAGGCTCACGAGAGATCCATTTTCCGCCAACTTCTTGAAGTTCTTGTAGTGGCTTGCGTTTCCATGTGATCATCCGCAACCCTCTCCACTCGCGCGACTCGTACACGATGCTATGATTATCGTATGGCGGGCCCTTTCCTTGCGCGCACTGCAATCAGACCATACGTGCGCGCAAGGCCTGTGAGCGCATGAGACGATACGGTTGCGTGTGCACGTTTTGCTGATGCCATGCTGATGCGAAGATGCGTTGCTGGCTAGTTGCTGGTTCGTTAGTTTTATGAGTGTGATCGTGGCAAATTGGCGTGACTGGACTAGGTTGTAAAATCCGATGTTAAACCAGGTTCCAGTCTCCAACAGTTGAGGATTCTGGGTAGAGAGTCTCTGATTATGGATTTCCAGCTAGGTGGCAGTATTAGTAGGCTGAGAGGCTGGTACAGAAAAGTTGGGAAAGTTAAGGGATGCGCATGCTCTATAGGAGAGAATTAGGAGAGAATAGGAGAGAGGACGGCATGTGTGGTGGAAGCAGGGGGTTAGAAGCGGGTTTAGTAGTAAAGTAACATAGACACCGCTTAGAATAAGATAACCGGTTTTCACTGGAGTTGGAGAGAATTCGAAGGTTGCATTGATTATAATCTAGTTCGATTTCTACAGGTTATGGGCTTGTTTTTCACGCTTTAAAGAAGCAATGTGGAGATTCCAACTCAAACTATTGACCTCAAATCATCACTACTATTGGCGCCGTTTGCACCGAAAGTCTTGTAAGTACGGCTGGGAATCTGGGATCCCTTTGGGGTCTGACTTAAACTCTTCTCCGGCTATAAATGATAACCCGTTCGGTCTGGGAGCTCAGATATTCAGAGATGCGCCTCCTACCAGGCTACTACCGGTAACTAAACACCGCCCAAACAATATCTACGCTAAGACTCTGACCAAGATGCCAATGATTCGGACACTGAAGAGTCCATAACATCAGGTTAGACATGTTCCACCTGATTGCCTACATCCACTGTCCAGCTTTGCCGCTTTGACTCGCCGGATGCCCCGAACATAAACCGAAGGCATAATACCCTCCATTCCTCCATTCCTCCCCGTGCCAAGATCATAACCATGTCCTGACAAAAGATCTAAGAAGAATATAGATCTACTGCCAAACAAAGCCTGCACGTTTGCTGGTGCTATAGAGCAGGGTGAATGATCATCGATCATCGACAACTATTTCATGTTACTTACTACTCCCTCCGACGTGTGTGGCTGTGGGAGAGTCGGGAAGGGAAGGGGAGGAGAAAGGAAGAAAAGGAAAGTGCTTCCTAAATCAAGGAGGGGAGAATGAGAGCACTGGAGAGTCTTGGACTGGAGACAAGGAGGAGTCTTCCTCCCAATGTGTCATCTGACGGGAAACAAGAACAATGATGACTGTTGGATATAGCCCCTGAAAGAAATATCAATCAGTCCACTTGCGAGGGAGATCTCACACTGGCGTACCACAAACGATGGAATAAAGTCGGAGATGGCGTGAGTTATGGGTGTCGAACCTATCATCATGGTATATGCTGTGCTAGCGATAAATGTCACCTGAATGCAGGTCAGAGAAAAAAATGACTATCCGAGATCTAGAGGATACGCACCCATACAATAGAGTAGAGAGAGCCAGATTCGGCGAGAAGCACCAAGATACCCTGGGCAGGTGGCATTTTCCCTCCTGGTCCCCAAAGATTGCATATTTCTTTGCGACTGATCCTGAAAAAAAAAGAGTCTATGTCATCTTCATAAGGAAATCTATAGACTGACCAGGCTTTGTATCCAATGAGCGAAGTTGCCCACACATTTGAGATGAGAGAAACAAGGAGCGCAACAAAGCCGAATAAATTGGGTTCAAATATGGTATCAGTGGCTGCAGGACGTGTTGTGGATACATCAATTAGAGCAAGAACAGCCTGTTAGATAGATACCAGTTTTTAGTTTCTTCTCAGAGCTAAGGTTAATTATCCCGACAACATACAGGTACAATCACAAATATGCCAAATGTGATCTTGACCCGTAGGCACCATCCCCAAAGAACACAGGCCCGCCACATAACGACCATATCACTGATCCAGAACTAATTTTGTCTTATCCATCATCTGGGTTCGAAACAAAAAAAGATCGGCTTACATTGAAGAACAGTGCAATACTCCCCACTTCTGACAACACATACAAGGTATGGATTGAAAAACTTGCCCTGCCTGCACGTGCGTCGCGTAGCACCCTCATTGCAGCATAGACGTTCGACACCCAGTGCATTCCTGATGCAATGTACATCGCAAGACTAGCTGTCATCATAAACTGTCGGGGCCTTGAGCCCCTTATCCCCCGCCGGCTAGATTAAGTGCTTTTGTTCACATTTTTGTTTCGTAATCCAGTTTAATGTGAAGACTCACCATATAGTAATGGTCGAGATAGAAATAAGAAGAGTTAATATACCTGTATAACAGAGGCTGTTTAGTCATCAATCCCCGTAAACAGAGAGAGGTTTCAAGACCAAATAGAGCAGATTGAATCACAATCCCCGGGATCACGTTATCAGCTTCGGACAAAGCCAGCTCTGCTGAAAGACTAGCAGGTGAAGTCATGGTCCAAGGAAAAGATAAAAAGTATGAATAAATGAGTGAAATAGACTGAGCCAGGCTCCAGCAAGCTGCTGGGTATCTGGAAGCAAGTTTATGGGGCTTAAAAGGAAAGAACCCGTAGGACTCGGACACACCATTGTTGGATATTTATCCTGGGCTGCTCAATCGAGGCTGTGGACAAACACATATATACAAATGATGTGTAACTACAACCCTTGATAACAATCTAATAGTAGTCTTGAACCACCATCTCAGAGCCATCTCAGAGCCATCTAAGAGTCTAGGAGTCTTCATTAACCAACAGGTTATGGGCCCCGTGTCCACACTATACAGCTAGGAGTTTTATTCATCATCTAGGAGCTTTACTTTTCACCCAATCACTCAATCTCACTCATTTCATCATCCCATCCCCAATCCCTTTTCAACGACTCATATTCATTCACTATGGCCACACTTTCAGCTCTTCTTAATCTTGGAAGGAACATTCCCCTACTTTCCACTACAAATGCTGATGACTGGAGCAACTGGAAAGAGGATGTTCTGCAAATGGTGCTTAGTGCAGATGGTCAGAGCGCCAAGATTGCCACAGGGTTGACTTCACGTCCATCAGAGGCTGCTGATGCCAAGGAATGGGATCGACTCAACTCACAGGCTGCGTCCATCATTAAATCCCTCACTAATCGAGACTGCCGAAACATCTACAAGGATAAGACAAATGCTTCCGAAATCTGGAGTGCACTTGTCTCCTATTTTGAAAAATCATCATTTTCCTCACGTTCAGCTACACGTGCTGCCTATCACCGCATTACGCATGATCCGCTTAAACCAACCAAAGTCTATCTTGATGCTTTGGATGATATGCGTGCTCGTCTTCAGGCACTACTCCCTTCCGGTGAAACAATCTCTGATAGTTATCACAAGGATATCATGCTCCAGAACCTTCATTCATCATTCGAGGCCTGGAAAACATCTCTTCTCGCCCAACCTACTGGCGAGCCCAATCTTAAAACCTGCCGCACTGTTCTTGAGAGTGCTATGGTTTCATTTGACCCTGAGAAGAGAGCCAATGAAATTTTAGATGGGATTAATAACCCGTCTGAACCATCCTCCCGTGTAGAGGCTGCTCATGCTTATGCTACAGCTTTCCAAAAGGGAAGTAAAGGAGGAAGTCGGAATGGATCTGGTACTAGGGAAAGTTTTAGTGGTAGAGGGGGAGGAAGAGGGGGAGCTTCCAATGGAAGCGGCCATGAAGATGGACAAGGATTTATAGACAGTCGCGGAAATCGCTGGTGCAATATGTCTATGGATGGCTGTCACCGTTGCGGAGGTATGTCGCACAAGGCTTCTAACTGTGTCAAGGACATGCCAGAGGAAGTCAAGCACTGGTGTCTTAACCGCACATATGACACTGCGCACATCACTCACAATCCTCCCAATAACATCTCTTCACATTTCATTGCTCCTATTGATAATGGTTTTTTCTGCTCATCCTACTTGTCCACCCTTTGAAGAGGAGGAGTATATTGATTTTCATGCTTGATTATATTTATAGCTTAGGGGGAGCTCTCTTTGTTTCGCAGAGGGGGAGTGTTGGATATTTATCCTGGGCTGCTCAATCGAGGCTGTGGACAAACACATATATACAAATGATGTGTAACTACAACCCTTGATAACAATCTAATAGTAGTCTTGAACCACCATCTCAGAGCCATCTCAGAGCCATCTAAGAGTCTAGGAGTCTTCATTAACCAACAACCATCACCATGATAAACAATAACATCTGTTCAACATTCCACAGCGCACGGCAACAAGCCCTCGTCTATGTTTGGGAAAGCACCCGTGCGCAGAAGAGCGCCGAAGAACTTGACAAGTTGCCGCAGCCCAGCTTTTTGCTTGTCTATGGTTGCGCTGTTTAGGATTTAGTAACTAAGTAGTTATGGCACTACTTTAAGAGTCACCTAACTACAAATATCCCTTTTGGGAATGTGGGTTAGGTTAGGTTAGGTTTAGTACATGTCTACTAGGAATTGGGATATTTAAGAAACTTCAAGTGCATCGGAGCCATCCCGCCTTGTAACTATGGGCATGTGGCTTGCTTAGTACTAGTAGCGGCGATTGCGTTGCTATCTTTTCTTACACAGGCGCGACATCCTATTCGCCTGAGGTCCGCCCACTGCCGTTGATCCCCGGTACAAAAATTGGAGCTAAGTCTAGAATCCAGAGCAATGCACTGGGGTGCGACCGGCGCCCGTTGAACTCAGGCGCAGTCCATTTGTCCTCAGCTCCGCCAAAGCACTGCCCCCTGTACTACCCGGCAGTTCCGCTGCACTTCCGATTCCTCCCGTTCCCTTTACATTTTCCTTTGAAACACTTTCATTTCTAGTATAATGTAGTACAACAGTGGTAGCTATACTACTTAATACTATGTACCTAAACAAATCACACCAACAAATCATCAAATGTACCAACGAACGAAACAAACGATGAATGAAAAGAAATGAAACGTACCGTCAGAGGCCATGTCATGAAAATCCTGTAAAGGCAGAAGTGTTGGTATAAGAAACTCAGAGCGAAAGGAAGACTTACATACAAACCAAAAACGTAGCCACCTAGAGAAGAACACTGTAACAAATCATGTTAGTAGGACAAACGATAAGATACAAGGGTTGCAAACGATGTAGCTGCGAAAAGATCATCAGACAAGAGAAAAAATAGCTTAAGCTCTTGAGGAACTTGAAACTTGAGGATTTGCTTGGAGGTTCCTTGCTGTTTGTTTTGAAGCTTTTCACCTACAGAAGTTGATGATCTTGCCAGAGCAAAGAGGGTGCAAGGGTAGACACGTTGACTGTTTGAGCTGGCAGATGTTGAGAAAATTATGAGCTTCGAGTTTTGAACGCTTGAATACTCGTGGGCACTGGAGCTTGAACATTTGAATGTGCGCGTTGAAAGTTAAAGACTTGAAGACGAAGTTCAAGTTCAAAAAGCAACATTAATGTCACGAGACTCACTCAAACATCATCACCAGCCCGACCAGCGGAGGCAAAAACTCGCGACGCGCTCGAATCAAATTATAAGGTGTAGTACAAAGCAGTATTTGATGCTAATATATCTATATATTGTGGCACAATGCCAACACACCGCTGCCAGGTGCACCAGCACTTCAGAAAGGTTGGTTTTGTGTGTTGGACAATGGACTCTGAGAACTCAAATTCATCTGTGCGGAATCAGGACAAGGACAAGGACCTATGAAACCCCGTTTGTCAAAGTTAACAAAGTCTTCAAGTAACCTAGAGAACGACAAAAGGTGAGCCATAGAAGCAAAAACAGAACGATGGCAAAACCCACTGCTTCCAGCCCGATGAACGTTGTATTCTTTAGAGGATTCTTCACGTTCCAGTCCAGCTGGTGTGAAAAGATAGCTGTTATGCTCGTTCCAGCGTTTGGAGGTATTCCCAGAAGTATCGTCGCAGTAAAGCCAGATAGGAAAGGACAAGCATTGAGCGCCATTTGCACGTCCTCGCCAGGGATTACCGAGGCATGGGTCTGTCGAAGTCCATGGTTCTAGCTTTGGGGGGGTGGTAGACAGGTCAACGACATCTATACATATTTCTAGTTGAGATAACACAAGACGCTGCCACACGCAAGAGGACAAACCTTCAATTTGGGCCACATCTATGAGATAGGGGTAGTCTTTGATGCTCTTCACTAGCCGGGGAAACGATAAGAGGAATTCATCTTCGCTGACAACAATTTGTCCATCCCCTTTGACAACACACCAGGTGAGCTTACCCTCTCTGCGGCGAACTTTCTCCATCTTCCAACAGTATGCGTAGAAACGACCTTGGCGCCGGAACCATCGATGTGGCATATATACTTGCCCAGAACGCAGCATGCAGGGCTCGAAAATATAATAATCTTCTCCATGAATATGAGCCATGGGTCCAAGTTGGTCATCGGGAACCTCGTTAAGCCAGCGTGCAAATTGCCGAGCTTGAGAAACATTCTTCGCAGTGCAATCTTCTGGATAGAATGAAAGCTTTTCCCGAACATGAGGGTTGGCCATCTCCTATTTCTAAAAGTTCAATAGGATTATGTAGGTAAAATGTACCAATTACCTGAGAAATAATATCCGCCAAGCTATTAACATAGTAAGTGTGCCCCAAAGCTCCCTTGTACTTGAACGTCTGGATGCCATACAGCTTTTGTAAATGGCTGTCAAGATCCTTCATGGTTTTGACAGAGGTGGCGTCTTGTACACCGTTTATCTTCAGGAGTGTAACGCCTCCGCCTCTCCATAATCACCACTGACCGTATCCGGTGATACGGTCATCCTAGACACCGCCGATAGACCAAACGGTCTATCTTATCTTTCTATTTATTATTAATTATATAATAAATCTGTTACTATAAGTATCGTACAATTACTTAAGAGTCTAGTTAGTCTTTTACACCGTCGTACACACAATAGTATCCTATTTGTCGTGTTCACCGGTGTTCCTAAGGACTTTGCCCATAGGGCGCGTTATAAGGAGCCATACAAACAATTCAAGTTGTCGGACAGAGAAGACTGAGCGAGGAAGGTGCATTAAGACGTCAAGGGTACAAGCCTTGAAGAGAGTCAATGGTTTTGATATTTAATGCAGAAACTAAATCTTGTAACTTACTGTTCTGTTAGGCCAAGGAAACCATTCACAAGAGGAGGTGTGGTCTGAACGTCCTTGTCTATTGAGAAGTCCATCGAAAGGATTAAAAGCATCAGACTCTAAAGTATAAGTGTTGTAAATAATAGACCCACCCTATTAATTCCCAAAAACCTTACCTCTGGTATCGAGGTTGAATTCCTTGGAAATTGCATCGTCACTACAGTCTGATTTTTCGAGGCCAAATTCATCATCAGAGTTGATAGCATCTGGCCCATGCTCAAAGATATTGAGCATGTAACCTGTCAAAGTTTGAACGGTATCTGCTTCTTTGTCTCCTGAGAATTGAGGATTGAGCTCATCAAGCTCGTCCCATACTGAGCTCAACTGATTAACCACTTCAGGAGGAGAGTTGCTAATAAAATCTGAAAGAGGGGGTAGTGGCTCTGCTGGCGTTCTGGGCTCACAAAACGTCTGCATCAAACGGGTCAGAGCAAGGTCTGATACACCACGGATAGGAACGGCAGGTGGAGAAGGAGCGCTGTTCAGGGGAGGTAGGCAACAAAGGTTTTGAATGTGCTTGTGGGTCTTCTCATGCTCCTGGGCATTATATGGCGTCTGACCTATATTATGTCGGCAAATTATACAGTAGACACGCCACTCCCTCCCCTCCAACTCTATACGCCAGACTGAAGAAACCGTTGAGAAATTTATTACTAAAAAGGGAAAGATTTACCTCTTTCATCATCAAAGCCTTTCGGCGGCAGCTTGCTGCGATACGCCGGCATTGGTTATCACTGATTCTGGCCAAAGTGTAGCAGTGCTGAGTATATTAAGTGATCCAGTATTAACGTAGTACAAAAGAAAATATATCCTGAGGATTGTCTGACGATTTGAAACCCGGTCTCAAGTTCTTGTGCCTCAGCACCAAATTCAAATTAGACCGGGTTCAACCGGGGTTTTTCATCCCAAGCCGCACGGGAGGGTTTCGCCGTGTATAAGTTTCTTAGTTGATTGCGATATCAGACTCAATCACACGATGCCGTTGTAGTCTGCTGGTCAGTTTGGTCAGTTCCGCTAGTGCGCCCATGGCAATGGGCTAGCTGATGGATAAATTACGAGGGCAATTTATTGCAGAGTTTCTGTTCTGAAAGATCGGTACCTTAATTCTGTTATAGTAATTACTTCCGCTGTAATATATCCTGATTAGGAGAAAAATGCGCTGATCGCATCTTCAATTCGGCCCACAGTACTATAGTAGACAGTAGTAGTACTTACTATAAATTATCAAGTACTGTGGATATTGTGTTGTATGACAGTGGGAGAAGGGATGTAATGGGAAATTGAGTTTGAGACACCATATCTGCCTGGATACTGTTGATGGTGAAAATTGAAGATGAGGAACAATGGTAAAGTTTACACTTTGTTGGAATTATGTGGTACGATGGCAGCGACGCCGCTAAATGAACTCGCTGAGTTTCATATGCAGAATGGATGAGGAGAGGTAAACCCAAAATATTATGGTCATTGAGCAACTACCAGCATGATGAACAACCTTCCGGGAGCGGGCATTTGCTAGCATAAGCCATAAAGGAAGCAGATAATACTAACTCTCCAATGCTTTAATATCAGTTTTGAAACTTGGGGGTGATATTCTATCGCAATTGCGTGGGTGTTTCAAACTTCAACCCGTGTTTGGTGACACTCAGTGTCCCACTAATTCACTGTCATATAGTTATCAATTATTAGTGATGAGACTGTTCAATATTGTACATACCTGGCAGACTGGTGGACCGTTGCTGAGGAAGTCGTGTTCCACTGCAGAGGGAGCAAAACCAACAGAAAGTAAAACACGAGCACCGTGACTTTTCCAGTGGTTGTCTGGATGTGGTCTGTGCCCAGAAACTCCTGCCCATTTGAGGAGGTAAAATATATGCTGAAGGAGTTTTCGGATGAATGGGTGAGTAGGAAGCGGCGATTTGCTTGAGAATTGTACGTCTGTTGGTCATGGGCTGGTCATGGGATACAGGTTCGGGATTTCAGTTTCTTCCTAGAGGGAAACAGACCACATTGCGGGGGCTTTCGTTGATTCTACGGCATGTCAGTAAGCAATACAACATTTCAAGACATTTGAGGCAACACTCTTATAACCAAATCTAAAAAGAAGAGACTTCGCTAGAATTATCACAATAACAACTTGAATCACAATCATTACTTCAACTTTCCCGATGGCCCTTTAAACCCCTTCCTGGGTCACAGTAATCGCTACGCCCAACGGTGGAGAAAAGCCCGACTTGGAACTTAACATGATCCCAAAAGAGAATTGTCTCCTGATTAAAGGTCAATGCTACAGAGTATGCAATGAAATCTTTGTATTGGTGTACTAACATTGTATTACTGTACTATAAGAACATGCTATGTCTTTTCTCCACCACTTAACTGCCCAAGTAATTGCCACGCGTTAGCGCTGGCCCACTGCTAGTCCGATGTAATCCAGATTCTAAGGAACAGTTAGAGATGTCCACGAGTCCAGGTCTTTACAGGTACTCGCAGGTAAGATCTGTGGGAAAACCTGCGAGTATGTGACACGCGGATCCCAGGATCTGTTTCCCACGGGTCCGGCGCAGGTCACAGGTCAGACTTTGGAGAATTTCAGCTGACTTGCAGGTACTTGCGGGTATTTTTATGACTTGTACAAGCAATGTAAACCCATACATTTGTTAATTAGTGCTCAAAATTTATAGTACAAGCAACAATATTTGTCAGTAAACACTCAAAACTTACAGTAATTCATAGTATCATATTCATTATAATACTTATCAAGTACTGGCACATATGTTTGAGGTTGTAGACAACTCACGACGTTTGGCGCTAATTTAAGCGCCCCATCGCCGTGAGCTGTCTACAATGTAAAACCTTTGTGTCAGTACATATTTACTTCATAACTAAGTATGAAATGATAGTAGACAGTTACAGTACAATATTTTATAAATGGTATGTATCATAAAACAGGTAAGTACTTTATTAATGATTATTAGTACACTCTTTGGCATAAATACACAAATACCTGCAGGTACTTGCAAACTTGCAGGTAAATTACCTGCGAGTCAAAGATCCGTTTCCCACGGATCTTCCGCAGGTCACAAGTCAAGGCTTTTGGGCCACAGGTACTTGCGCGCCGGATCCAAGTATACTTGGATCCGGACTCGTGGACATCTCTAGGAACAGTTGAAGACTTTCGAGTAGAGTTCTGGTTATGCATTTACCAGCGCCAGGCTGGGAGGCGATTCTGTCGCTAGGTTGAAAGGCTGGTAGAGAAGTTGTATGAGGTGAACAGGAATGAGAGTTTAACTTGTAATCCATCGCACGATAACCAAACCCTATATTACCTAGATAGTTGAGTGAGAAACCATGGCATCTAGCGGCGAAGACAAAACAGGAATGAACACATACCTTACTCGACTCAGCAACCATCGACTCCTTTCTCAAGGTCTCAACAGTTTGTTAGATATCACAAGATATCAGTATCATTGTTATGATTGATCAAGCTCATAGTTATCTCACACTCATTATTGACACGTACTTACACGTACTTATTTCCTATCACCCCCATTACCAGTATATAAGCAGTAGCTAGATATACGCTACCTCATCCGATTGCCCCTCTCTCAGTGCTGTAGGGGGCAAACGGAATATATTGTGCTTTTCACTTTATTCTGCCGTTGTGCTATATATTATCCCGAGTGGTAATATTGTGTTCTATTTTATTATCCAACACAATCGGATCATATTTTATTATCCAACACAGTTACATGTACCTGTGACCAGTGACCAGTGGTCCCCATGCCCACTCCTTACTAGAAGAGATTCTAGAGACGGAAGGACTGTTCTCTCATTTGTGTTTGCTTGGAAATGATTAATGAAGGTTTAGGCCTTAGGGTGACCCGACTTCATCATCACTGTGAATCTGTGGTGAAGTTGTCACCAATAATCCGGGGAATGAGATCAGTGAGATCAGGGTGATGGGAGGGAAGGGGAAGTCCGAAGTATGGTAGTTGGCAGGAAGGATGATGCAAGAATTTAGAAAACATGCGAGTGGTCCCTGAGTCCCCGACTCTGACCGAAGGGAAGGGAGGGTCTTGTAGGTGCCAATTGAGTGTTGGATTCTTCAAAAACCGCCAGATCGGGTAGTTCTTTCCCACCTGATCTTCAGCTGCCGTGCCAGTTGTTTCATGTCAAGCCGCTATGCTGGCTGGTCTGTTTTTCAATGATCTCCATCATAACCATGAATGTTTCGGATCACTGCCGGGAGGCTCATGCCCAATTAGGCTATGCGGGCGCACATGACCTACCGGCATCACCAAGGCATGGCAATTCTTCTCGTTCCTCGTACTTCCCCTCTGTTGAGCTTGCTTTCACAATATTTATAATTCACTCTTCTGAACAATCTTGAAACAAACCACTCGGCATATGTAATTGAAAGGAATATCCCTTTCTGGGATATATCCGGAACGAGCTCTCCATTTATGATAAACCCAACCAATACTAATAGGTTTTCAAGTTGAGCTGTGCCAAGTAAGCGCTTGCGCACTTACTCTACTTCCGTCGTTCCGACTCTCCCGAGTATTCCTGCTATTTCTAGGGAATCAATGCCATTTCTTAAACAATCAGTGTATGTACATCAACTCTACTAATGAGCAGCATTGCACTCCATTATCCTGTCAACTTCTACATGTTTAAGTAAATGATTATACTTAGCCTTAGAGTGATTCATAACTCTCTACTACTGTATGATTACAACTGTTTCTCGGCTTAGCAGCTTATCCCACTTATTGTGGCAGGTAGTTGCCCGGTTGTACCAGTGCCTTCAGACAAATTATCCTCTATTGGAAGTACTTTAATTACCTCAGTGCTAGGTGTTTGGTTGTTTTGCAGTCTTACATATATGCATTTGATTACCTAGGACACTAGCTAGATGGGTCATTAGCATTCAACGTAACCCCTTATGGGACCTCATGGGACTATTATGGGACCTTGATAGGACTTTATGTGACAGATATGCGACCCTTCTGGGACGCTCTACAATGTATATTGAGTGTTTTTGTTGTACATTGTTGTCTAACGCTCAGGCTGGCCCGCCTACTCGCAACGCGGCAGGTCTTATTTGAAAATAAGCAGAAATCAAGATGACAAGAACTTTCCGTCTATGAAAATTACTGCAACAGCCATCCAGCCAAATATACATTAGGTCTACTTGAATTTTTTCCAGACAACTAGAGAATCCAAAGAGAAACTATATCCAGACGCGAGAACACATCAGAGCCGGGTTACAAGTCGAAGTCAACCATACAAGTAAAATATACTTAAACAAGAGTTAGACAAGCTTACACGGCATTATGCCACGAACCAATAATGCAATTGTCTTTGGCGCATCTGAGCCACAACAAAGTTGAACCCATTTCCACCACACGTTCTCCAGCATAGTCTATCCATTGAGGGTAGTGTTTCCTTCAAGGATAATGAATGTCTTTGACACTCACACCAGGTTTTGCGCTACCTCTGATACTTTCGAGGCACTGTTGACGCAACCCAGAGTCACCTGCGGCCAAGGTGATGGAGCATATTTCATTGATGCCAGAGCAGATGTTGGCCCGGGGCTGAGAGGTAAGTGTTTAAATATTTGTCCTTAATCCATTTTTTCAATATCAATTTGTATTAGGCAATACAACAATGCTTCTCGTCGCTCTTCCATCCTGTTTGCCTGTTTATGAAGAGGCCGGTTGAAAAAGCAGAGAAAATAATGGATTAACAATGAAGATAAAAAGGAATAAAAAAAAGGAATAAAGAAAGTGAAACTTACTCCGGGTCTGGGGTGTACTATGGCAGTAGGACTTCTCCAGTCTGAAGCGCAAGGCTCCGCATGGAACTGATGTAACTCTTATGGGACACTGATGTAACCCTTATGGGACATGCATGGGACTGATGTAACCCTTATGGGACATGCATGGGACTGACGTAACCCTTATGGGACATGCATGGGACCGGCGTAACCTTTATGGGACATGCATGGGACCAACGTAACCTTTATGGGACATGCATGGGACTGATGTAACCCTTATGGAACACAGTGTTGGACCAATGTAACCTCTATGAATTTTGAAACTTGTACATAACTCTTATGGGACATGTGTGGGCTATGGTATGTTAAATAACTTGTGTGGGCCCTGGGGTGCACTTAACAGTCAATTGCACATATATAATATGTAGAATGTGTAGAATTTTTTGACTACTCAACAAACAGCCGGTTCAGTTGTAACATATAAATACCCCCAGTAGTTACTCTGGGGAATAATTTACTAAGGCCAGTAAGCTACTGTACTGCCAGGCTCAAGCGCTCCTCCCTCAACCTTGCCTCAACCACATCAATAAATTGTGCCACACGGAAATTTCAGCAGATACAGCATGTAGCAAGCCACCTCCAACACTGCTCCCAATCATGCTACTGCCCCAGCTTAGTATTGGACTCCTTTGCTCTTGAAATGTTTTATGCTTGCATTCTTCACTCTCATGTATCAGTTATATCCCAATGTGCATCAGACTTCTTGATGTATCATCACCCTTAGTTTTGCTCTTGAGATGCACTCCACTGAGACATTTATGAGTTGCATCCCATTGTGTGCCAGACTTATTGTTGTACTCATTGCTTGCTGTTGCGCAACTGTTGCGTCATTTTCAGGAATGGGATTCCATTCTCTTAAGGTAATCAACTTTATTACTGATATGTATACTTTAAGAACATTCTAAGTACTTAAAGATACTACTTAAGGCTAATACTACTTAAGGACGCTACTTAGTAAAGACTACAAAATACTTAAGAATACAAAATTGTTTGGGAACTATCTGGAGTTGGGGTTACACACAAAGACAAATTCTTAAGAATTGTCTTAAGAACTCACCAGAACATGAGAATGGAAAGGTTCACGCAAAGACAAGGACCTTAAGGAATGTTTAAGAAGGGTATTTCTTAAGAATGGTCTTAAAACACACCAGTGAGAATGGAAGGGTAGCAGGGATCTTAAGGGCCTTATTAAGAACAAGTTCTTAAGATGATTTTAACGACTTACCGAGTATCTCATCACTTATCCTCCTTCTCACTTTTATCCTCTCTTTTACTACTCTCACCTCTATCCCCCGAGTATGTGATAAGGGCTTTGCCCCTGCCCTCTTCCGACTCTGGATCCAACCGCAAGTTCCAAATCCAGCCAGAGAGTATTGAGCCTTGACTAAGTGTTGCAAATCCTTGATTGATTAGCGCAGATTGAATCCTGACTTGTGGCATGTTGTTTGCTTTGGAAGTTTGGGAGAGGGTGGCAGATGATGTTTCAATGACAAGGAGAATGAGAAGGGAACGACAGAACACTTGCCGTCACTGGAAATAAGAGACATATTGTGTAGCACTGGTGCAGAGTTGTACACGGTAGTCTGGACTCTGCACCATACACAATTTGTGAATTGAAAGTCTAATACCCAAGTATACAGACAGGCCACCACACCAAGTGGGAACCAGGATCTAGTAGCGGCGGTCAGTGGAAGATAGAGGTGATGGGATCCAACAACGGTCGCTGGTTGTTCGAGGAAAGAAAGAGACAAAGTGGTGTTAGCGCCCATTTCTATCAAACACGTGATGAGGGCCAAAGCAGGTCCTACGATGGCATTGGTCGTTATTATTTAAATACTACAAGGTCCTGGCAAAGGGTCAAAGCACCGCTTGTAAGTTGTTGTCGACAAAACAATAGAGTTATTATTATTCTAAATACAAAAAGGAAAATTGATACGGAAAACATGGATACAATCAAAAAGATAGATACTACTAAGTACTAGTAGAGTAGGTTTAGTAGATACACTCGGTTCTTCAACTGTACAGTTTAATTCATACTCTTCAGATGCAGAAAGTAGGTGATGTAATGTCAAACTAGTCAAGATAGGAAGGCTCACAGTCCAACAAGAAGAGCAGGTAGTATACAAGAGATCTCGATACAAGGATATACCACATCAATGCCAAGAACTATCACAATGAGAGGGACATGGTTCATTGTCCTTGGCCCCACCACAACTCAAGTTCAATGCCAATCAGATCCTAGAACAGCGGATATCCTCAATCCAGGTCTAAACGAGGGGTACTTATTGGAGTCTGGAGAAGCTTGAGTTTGCATTTTCCGCGCTGCGTCACTGTCAGTGGCAGTGAATCTGGATTAAGCCCGTTAATCCAGATTTGGACAAACGCGGATCCGCACTTCGGCCTCAATTTGGCCTGGCCCCTCTTTTTCAATTGTCTATTGTTTGAAACCACAAAAGGAGTATTCAAACAATAGACAAAAGGACTTATAATGCTCAACCGCCTGCGATTTGCTGCCTTTTCCCTCCTTTTCCCCAGCCATCCTTCTGCTTGTGTGCTTTAGAAAGATGACTTGGATTCTTGAATCTTGGATTTAGGGTGCCATGCGCTTTTGGGCATTGATTCAACCCCAGATCAAAAGGCCTGCATTTGATTGGCAGGTAATGGTGTGATCGAGGGATGGGAAGTGGGAGTGGTGGGCTTGATTTTGTTGGATAAGTGTCTATCTGTTCATGATTTTGTTGTTAATGAATGTGAACAATTCTGTCGCAAACAATTTCTTAACAAAGTTGTTCTTAAGAAGTGAGTTCTTAATGAATGTTTTCACTTAAGGATTAAGTAAAATAATTCTCTTAATAAAAGTACTTAAGAACTTATTAAGAAATGTTCAAGTTGCAAGGGGTGATGGATAGTCTAGTAAGATTAATAGGAGAAATTATTTCTTAAGGAACTCTTAAAACAATAGATAACTACTAGTCTTTGTTCTTTAAGAACAATTGAATCCCACTGTACTTTGGAGCTTGGATTATCTGGAAACACGTGCTCTATAGGAGAGAGGACGGCATCGGGAATGGAAGTGGGGGTTTATTATTATTGTCAACTTCGTAACTGAATCTGTGATGGAAGCCAACGGTAGTTATCGATATCCCGAAAGTAATGAGATTCACGAGATGGTGGAGACGGTGGAAGTTAAGTATCTGGGAGTTGGGAATTAGGTACGAATCAGGATGATCAAGAAATCACCTCCCACCTTTAAAGAGCTGGGCTCCTGAATGTTCGAGTTTGGTACTTGAGCGGCGAGCCTTGGAGCTTGGAGCGCTTGAGCCTTGGAAACGCGAACTCGATAGGGGAGAATACGAGAGAATAGGATATCAGAGAGAGGACGGCATGTGTGGTGGAGGCAAGGGAACTAGAAGCAAGGCTTTAGAAGGGTGCAGAAGGGTGCAGAGGGGTTTGTAAGTTAGCAAGGACCGGAGTCCGAATATGTTACTCTTGTAGAACTGTCGTACGCTCTAGGTTACTGAAGTAAGTATAGACACCGCTTAAGGTTTCCACCGGTGTTGCAGAGAGTTTCGAAGCCTTGCATTGATCTATTGATTTATTGATTATCGACTCTCTGAAGATTTTGGGATTAAAATGACCGTGGGTCTACTTGAGTACTTGAGTTCCTGAGGGTGTATAAATATAGTATATAAAGTAGTATATAGAACAAGGTCCTCTCGTGGGACCTGCGTCTCAGCCGCTGTGATGCTTGGATTATCTGGATTATATGGAAACGCGGTGCTGTATAGAGGAGAGTAGAGGAGAAGAGGGTTATCTGTGATAGAACCTTTGAAGCAGGGGTGTAGCAATGTCAAGCAATGTCAAGCAATTGTCAAGAAAGGACCGGAGCAAGACCGGAGACCTATAAGTACATATTACATACCGGTTAACATAATTGTATCAAGAAAAAACTTGCAAAAGTTCAGCTTCAACATCAGAGGATATCGCTCTGTAAAGATATGCGTACATGTTTCAATACGATCTGGGCTTGGGCTTGGGACGATCCTTGAGACGATCCCTGGGATTCCCAAGTTCGAGTTCCTGAGATCAGGTCCCTACTAAGGCCTACCAAGGCCTAGAAGGCCGAGAAGACCAGGAGAAGACTCAAAGGCTGCGAGTTATCTTTCTTGTTATCTTTCTTGTTTATCTTCTAGATTCTCTGTATTCTCTGTATTGCGTGTAATGAGATTCACGAGAGGGTTGTAGTTGGGAAATAGGATGATTAAAAAATACAAGATACATCCGAGTGGACCCACCTTTTAAATAGCTGGGCTCCTGGGCTCCTGAGTGTTCGAGTTTGGAGCTTGAGCCTTGGTAACGCGTGCTCAACAGGGGAGAATACAAGAGAATAGGAGATGAGAGAGGATGACATGTGTGGTGGGAGCAGGGGGCTTAGAAGCAGGGTACAGAAGCAGGGTTTAGAAGGGTTTAGAAGCTAATAGTAGAACTCTCGTACGCTCCAAATACAAAAGTAAGTATAGACACCGCTTACTTAAAGTTAGAATAAGAATAAAACGGTTTCCACCGGTGTTGGAGAGAATTTCGAATTCGAAGCTCACGTTGATTACTGAAGTACTGATTATCGGCTTCTGTGAAGATTTTGGGATTAAAATGACCGTGAGTCTACTTGAGTTCCTGAGTTTACTATATAATATAGTATCTATATAGGACAAGGTCTTCTCCCAGGACCTGCGACTCGGGCACTGATAGTTGGATTATCTGGAAACGCGTGCTGTAATATAGGGGAGAAGAGGGTAGAGGATATCTGTGATTGAAGCAGGGTTCAGTAGAGTCAAGCAAGGACCGGAGTCCGATAACTTACTACGTTGACTCTCTGACTCTATGATATATACCGCTTGAAATAAACTGATCCACCGAGCTTGCAAAGGCCTCGAAGCTTCTTCGACGTTGTTTTATACAAATTATCGCTCTGTGAACATATACAGTCTGGGCTTGGGACGAAACATCTGTATTCCTTCCTTCCTTAAGTTCGAGTTCCTGAGCTTACTCAGATCAGGTCCCTCCCAGGGCCCAGGCGCCCGAGGCCCAACATAATGCATAAGGCCTGGGGACTACGACACTGTGAGATCTTCATTACCTTCCTGTTATCTTCTGTTATGTTTTGTATTGCGTGACCAAAGGAAATCTTCCACGGCCTATCTTCTTGAGCGATTGATGGTGTGTATATCTGTGTATATGTACAGTAAGAGTGTGCACATGCCATTTGTTAATCGCGAAAGGACACCCCTCAATCAGAAGAGTAGAAGTGCGTAGGCGAGAGAGAGGTAAAAAGTAAAAAGCACCGAATGAGCTTTTGTGACGTTTACCTCGAATCCAACCTGGGAGTTTCGCGTTGAGAAGAGAAAGTAGTTCCTAGGTGGTAGCGACGTCGATTTCCAGCTGATAGTGTACCGGTAGTGGTGCACTGGCATGAGGAAGTGGTGTGAGGAATGCGACACACTTTACGTTTCTCACTGCTGTTTGTTCCTCGTCGGTGTATAAAACAGAAGCTCTATCGGCCTCCGGACCGAAAAAAATCCGAAGCCGTGACCGGGAAAACGATTTAATCATATTTTGGTCTTGGACGACATCATCGGTGACGCTTTTTTTGCTTCCATTTTCTTCCGTTTTGAGATGAAAAAACTGGTGAGACATGATAGACATAGGGCCTTCTTTTTCCGCGCGTGTGGCGTCCTTGGTACTTGAACATGACCTTGTGAGAATCCTTGTGGTTTTTCTTTTCGTGCCCTTGTTCTTTGGACCCTTGTTCGAACCTTTGTTTTCTGGATTTCTGGATTTTTCTTTTATCCCAGCTCCAGCTTGTGTGAGTGTTCGCGCGCGCGCTCCAAGGCCTTGTTTTGCCATTGGTCGCCACACACCTAGTCTGCGGAGAATTCGAACGGGACGATCTACTTTGGCTTGGAAACCTTGGAACTTTGGAACCAACAGCTATATTGACGCAAGGGCGCATATAATGGCACAGATAGAGGATCCCCAGTAGGCTCGTTCCCACCCGCTTCCAGATGTTGATGCGATCAACGGTCAGCCCGCTAAAGCGAGGCTTCTCTGGAAGCGGCTGGGACCATTCGTTGTCACTTTGGCAGGTAACGGATTTGTGACACAACACTTAGAATTTTTCAACCTTGCAAGTTCAAAAAAAAGTGTTCGAGTGACCTATCTCATTCAAAATAGTTTAACGAAAGCTTTCAAATGATATAAGTGAAAAAAACAACATTTTTTGAGTACTAACTAAGTAATGACTTGGGCAAAAGCCATCATTCCATAACGCATTCCATAACGCCTTCGCGTGACACACAGCCAACTTAACATTCCAATTTTCTCTCACTTTTTCGATTTTTTGACCTATACCGCTCAACTCACTTTCCAAAAATAATGTCATCTAAATAGGTGTGTAGAATACTTTTTTTTTGAGCAAAAAGGTTGAATTTTCTAAGTGTCAAGTCACAATTTGCGTGACCTGGTAAAAGGACGACGAATGGTCCAGTCTATTTGGGAGAGTCACCCGCATCTCTGATGCGATCACACCCGGTGATCCGACTAAATGGCAGGCCTGCGAGTCTAGATCCCCAGCACTGTGAGTTTCTCCAACACGTGTTGTAAAACTAATCAAGGCACTTGAGCTTGGAGCCTGGAGCTGGAGCGCTTGAGCCTTGGAAACGCGTGCTCCATAGGAGAGAATCCGAGAGGACGGCATATGTGTGTGGAAGCAGGGGGTTTAGAAGGGATTAGAAGAACTTCCTCTCGTACGCTCCAAGGAAAGATTTATTACATGGCATGGTCCAAGAGCTGAATGTAGCAATCGGAAACATTGTTGATGTAATATCGATTCAAGGTGAAGATGTGATCGATTGATAGGTGCGGCTGTTCATCCGGGGGATTCTTTACCTGATCTCAGGCTCATACAGACAGTGACGGAGCGCTGGAAGTTTTGACAAGCACCGCAAGAACTCGCGGAATTACTAGTAAGGTTCGACGTTCAACGTTTAGCGGCAGGTGAAGGAGGTCTCCAAGTCCTGAAACTAGAGGCCATACAATGAACAAGTTTAAGTCACTCCCGATTTCGTTGAGTGAGTCGGTGACTTCGATGGTGAGCGCTTCAGGATTTGTGATTCCAGCAGCTGGTGCAAACTTAGCCAATCGTCACAGTACTTAGGTGCGTAATATTAATACTGAGGTGTTGGAGCCTCCAAAAGCCGAAAGCACCGTAAGAAGGAGAAGCGGAAAGTCAATAAGCTTTTCGTGATGACCGGTCCGGAAAGAAAGACACCAGTCTACTTGACATTGAATTTTGGGAAGCTGAAGTCAACTGCAGAAAACTAACTGAAGGGTAACCCTGACGCCAGCGAGGACCTTCAGCATTAACCTGGCCTGTATTTGGTATCTATCTCGATTCTTTGACTGCGATGGGAACAAGGTTTATCAACACGATTGGGGTGTTCAACAACATGCTACCCAAGCGAGGCAGCTACAGGTGTTCTCATCGAGTGTTATGCACTGAACCACAGACATTGGAGAGTAATGTGACTCGGGGGAACTATCGGAAACATCGTCAAATCTATGGTACTGGATTGGCACAGTTGACAGAATGAAAGTGCGTAGCTCTGGCAGCTTGAAATATTTCTAATAGGGAGATTGAAAACTTGTTACATTTGACGATCCATACGACAGTGTCGTCGGCGTTGCATTCCTAACACCTACCCCCAAACATACCATGATTTAAAGCTATAACACTCTGATCGAAACGGAACATAATTCGACAGTGTTATATGTTCAAACCACCATCTTGTGATACACTTTTCCTGTTACTGGCGTCCTACTAGCCAGGCTCGGAGACTCGTTTGACTTCAGCGATCAAACCTTTCAAAGGACACGATGACATGACACGGAACCTAGTCTACTGACCAGATCTGTAGGATTCGTGGCCTCCGCATTCTCTGCCTGTACATGTATAACTACGCTAACTTCTCTCAGCAAGAAGTGCGTTCAAATTCATCCCCACCTGGTGCTATGACATTCAATTCTTCGACAAAGTATATTCTTTGTTTTACATTGGCTGGTGAATTACTCACATGGGATTTCTGTGCGATTGTACAGCTCTGGAAATTACGCCACAGTCCCTAATATTGAGGAGGAAGAGGCGCAATTTCCTCAATTGAACTCCAGGCAAGTAACCTTGCCAATCTTGTCTATTCAAAATGCTCAAGCCCCATGTACCATAATATACAGCGAGAAGAGCTATGCTTTACCTTGTTTCACCGAAAATTACAAAGCGATCACATTGGCTGAAAGGTCAAAGTTATCATTTTGCATTGCGTTTTGAGATTCTGATACAATGTACTGATAGACTAAAAGAGTTCCGATGGAAGTGAGTAATCTGTCATATGTTTATCCCCCACTGCGGTAGACCTAAATGTTCTCGTGTTCTGAACTGCTTACAGACCCATCGGGCCAAAGTTCCAAGGATCTGTTTCTAACCCCCGGTGGCTTCTCATGGGCTTGGTATATGCAGGACTCCTCAGCCTCGGTTTCATATTTTCAGGACTCCTGATTGCCTCCCACTCAATCGGGATCCCAAGTGAGGCCTACGACTCCAACTCTAACCTACATCTGAACCTAGGGTACTGGTACCGAGAACTGATCCTCCTGTTGATCAACATGGCACTGCTCAAACCTGCGCTGCTTTGCATCGGGATCGTGCATGAGAATACATTGAAATGGACTCTAGCCACAGAGGAAGACCGCTTCAAGGAAAACAAAATACGACTCGAGTTCAATGCGAACTTCCGTTTTCTTGCGTCCTCTGTCCATCCATGGTCAATCAATGGTCTGCCAGCTACTGCTTTGATGGCAATATCCCTAGCAATAACGTACGCAGCGAGCTCCATGATTCTACTAGAGCTAGAGGATACTTCATCCGGCTACAATACCGTTGTCTCCTTCTTCTCACTCATTGTTATCGGTGTATTTCTACTCATCCAGTCCCTTTTTGCCTTCTGCGCCGTGCGCACCGTTGCTGTTCCAACCTGGTCGATCTCGCCATTAACAACGGCTCATATTCTGGTTCACAACGGTCTACTAAAACGACACGAAGGCCGATGCATGCTTGGCCTTGCTGACCAGTTCAAAAGCGGAGCCAGGATGCCTAATGACGGTGCGCATACTGCAGCCTGGGACTGTCACGATCAGTATGCGCGATTCGTGGGATACATCATGATGCTCGTTGGGAGCGGTTTTTATTGGGGTCTTGTCATCATGGGCATGGTGGAGTCTGGGACTCAAGGCACTCAATCAGGCAGTAGTTACTCGCCTCTCATTAACATCAATACCACCGTCATGAACTTCAGTTGGAATGGTGAAGCACCTGTTGCGGGCCTCGTGTGGGGTCTCGCTATCCAGTTTGGATTCATGGGCGGGATCGTCACAACCGCCCTGACATGCACCGAAACACTAGTGGCCCTGAGCTACGATGAACGTCTATGGGGAGAGATAGCGCATAAGAAAGGTTCCGATTATTCCCCCACTTTCTGGAAGAAATACGTCGTTTCCTGGCAGCCTTTGGCAATCCTAATGGCGGAGCCAGTTTTTCATTGGTTATTCGGTCTTGCAGTTGGTGTTAGTGCAGATACTGGGTTCCATGTGCGGCCAATTCAGGTGCGCCCTATCTCATAATAACCCGAAGCTTAAATCTAATTCAAATATTGTTGCTACTTGACAAAGATATTCTATATCAGCGGTGCCGGTGTGCTTGGTCTTGGTATTATTTTTGGTGCAGCAAAGTTTCCACGAAAAACTTTATGTCCAAAAACTTTCGGGCATCTGCAGACGATAGTCGATCTTGTTGATGTATGGCCAGAGACTCTCGAGCAAAAGATGTACTGGGGGAAAAAGAAGATCTGTGCCGCGGAAAATTTGGGAGTCAAGTCGGGACTAGCTACAGTCTATCATGCAGGTACCTCGATAGAAAAAGACGGGGTATCTACTGTCATCGGTCATGAATGGTATGGCGGAGAGAACTGTCCGGGATGTTTCTCAGACTTGGCAAACTAGTTCCTCCGTTGTATGTATCGGACCAAACGATATCCCGGATTAATGCTGGCTGTAGGGGGTGCTTTTCCAAAACATATAGCAAGAGAGATTATCTATTCGATCCGAGTCTCAACCGCACGGGCTCAATATGAATTGGCGGCTGGGTTTGTGTACAAAAGGAACCTCATATGACTGCCGGGTAGTTCCCCAAGTACTAAATACCGACGTCAGTTTGCAAGTAGTGTATCGATAGTAGCGCAGTGAGCGACAGAGCGGTTTTTTTTTTTGCATGGGCCCCGCAACAAGCTTACGGGTTATACATAATAATAATAATAAGGATCGATTATCTTCCACGTAGTGAGTCTGCGAACTTTTTTGTAACAAGCTCTGGATGAGATGAACAGGGGTGTTTATGAGCGCATGAGCGGTTGACTTGTAACCCCAATGGGTCACTCGATAACCATCATATCTAAGCGCTAAGCAGTGAGTGAGGGGGAAACCATGCGTCTACATCTAGCAGTGAGCACAAGATAGGAATGACTCCGAAACCCTCCCGACTCCTTCTGTAACCAATTGACGGTTGCATTGACGGTTGCATGGTGGGTATCACACGAAAGGATATTTAATCCCGAGTTTTGCTCGGAAATGAAAGGTTTTTTTTTTTTTAGGTGAACCGGCTTCAATTGTCGACTTTCGTTAACTGAATCTGTGCAAGGCTATCGATAATGAGATTTCACGAGATGGTAGAAGACTGAAGTCGGGTAGCTGTGGGGATTAAATACACCCGAGTGGTACCATCAGGGTTTGACTGCGTTTGAGGTTGGAGCTAGAGCATTTGAGCCTTGGAAACGCGTGCTCCGTAGGAGAGAATTAGCAGAGAATACGAGAGGCCGGCATGTGTGGTAGAAGCAGAAGCACTGAGGGTTTTAGAAGGGTTTATTTTAGTAAGGGCCGGAGCCCAATATGTTACTCTCGTAGATCTCTCGTACGCTCCAAGTACTTCAGTACTTTGTAAGTATAGACACCGCTTAAAATAAAATAAAAATAAAACGGTTTCCACCGGTGTTGGGGAGAACTTCGAAGCCTTGCATCGATTAAAGTTGATTAATATCTGTATAAGGTCTTGATCTTGAGTCCTGGGACCTGGGACACTGCGAGATGTTCATTACCTTTTAACTGAATCTGTGATGCAAGCTATCGTTAATGAGATTCACGAGATGGTAGAAGTCAAGGGGTTGCGAAATAGGATGATTATGAACAACATCCGAGTGGTTCCCACCTTTTATAGATGGGCCCTGAGGCCGGAGTGTTTGAGTTTGGTACTTGAGCTTGGAGCTTGGAGCTGGAGCGCTTGAGCCTTGGAAACGCGTGCTCCATAGGAGAGAATAGGGGAGAGGACGGCATGAGTGGTGGAAGCAGAGGGTTTAGAAGGGTACTTGTGTAAGTATAGACACCCGCTTCAAAAACGGCATCCACCGGTGTTGCAGAGAATTTCGAAGCTCTACGTGAGTTGAGTTCCTGAGTGTATATAATATATTCAGAAATATAGTAAGATCCTCTCGTGGGACGTGCGTGGAAGGATGGAAATGCGTGCTCTAACTTATTTATAGGGGAGAACAGGGTTATCTGTGATAGAAGCAGGGTGTAGCACTGTCAAGCATTGTCAAGCACTGTCAGGCAAGGACCGGAGAGTCCGATAGTCCGATAGTCCGATGGGTTATTCTACGGCTACGATAAGGTATATGTAGGTATACACATACCGGTTAATATGATTGATCCACCGAGAAACAAAAACTCGCAAAAGACTTGCAAAAGGATTTGGAAGCTTGCGTTCATTATTTATCGCTCTGTGAACATACGGTCTCAATAGGGTTTTAGAAGGCTTTAATATGGTTTCAAAAGGTTTTAATACGGCTTGAAAGGTTGAGGCTTGGGACGAAACATCTGTATTCCCTGTAATTCCTAACTCGAGTTCCTGGGCTTACTCAGGTCAGGTCCCCCCAAAGGCCAGAACGCCGAGAAGATTTAAAGACTGCGAGACTTGTGAGATGGTTCGTTATCTTCCTGGTATCTTTGTTGTTATGTTCTGTATTGCCTGTATTGCGTGACCGAAGTAATTATTCCACGCTGGGTGTATCTTGAAGGATTTGAAGGATTTGATGGTACCGGTGTGCACATGCCAGCGAGGACGTGATCAGAAGTGGTTTAGGCGAGAGAGAGGTCAAGACTAAAAGCACCGGAATGAGTGATGAGCTTTTGTTACGTTTTACCCTCGAACCAGTGGGAGATTTGTGGTCGAGGAGGAGGGGGTAGTGCTGGTAGTTCCTGGATCCTAATAGCAAGTGGTATCGACAGTTGCCAGTGGTGTGAGGAATGCGACAAGACTAGACGATATTCACAGGAGTTGCGTTCCTATCAATCGTTGTCGGTGTATAAAACCGAAAGGCTTTCTATCGGCGTCCGGACCGAAATATATCCGAGAGCGTGACCGGGGGGAAAAACGATTTAATCAATATTATTTTGGTCTTGGACGACATCATCGGTGACGCTTTTTTTGCTTCCATTTTCTTCCGTTTTGAGATGAAAAAACTGGTGAGACATGATAGACATAGGGCCTTCTTTTTCCGCGCGTGTGGCGTCCTTGGTACTTGAACATGACCTTGTGAGAATCCTTCTTCTCGTGCCCTTGTTTTTTCCAGTGACCCTTGTTCGAACCTTTGTTTTCTGGATTTCTTTTATCCCAGCTCCAGCGTTCGCGCTCCAAGGGCCTTGTTTTGCCATTGGTCGCCACACACCTAGCTAGTCTGCGGAGAATTCGAACGGGACGATCTACTTTGGCTTGGAAACTTTGGAAGCCTTGGAACCAACAGCTATATTGACGCAAGGGCGCATATAATGGCGCAGATAGAGGATCCCCAGCACTGTGAGTTTCTCCAACACGTGTTGTACAAAACTAATCAAGGCTAAATCGTTTCTTCTATTTCTAAAAGACCGAAGACGCTCCCTTGTCCCGCTTCCAACGCGTCGCAGCGAACCAGAGTGCGAATACCCCTACGCGTGCAGCGATAGTCCGACGCCCAAGGCTTCACCGAATACTTCTTCTAGAATCCCAATCCTGAAAGCACACAATCCGATTGGGTCCAATTCGGAACCATATTCTCCCTATTCAACGCGCAGGCCCGGGTCTCCTGAGCTGCGAGTTGATAAAGAGCACTCTGGCTCGCCGAATTCTCCTGGTACCGCTTCTTTCGCCAGCAGCTGCACAATACGCCCAACCCGCTCAACCTGCTTCAAACCAGTCGAAGAAAGCGCCACACCGTCAGACGAGTCTCGTGTCCCTCTCTGAATCCCTCTGTCCTGCTGAATCAGCTGCGCGCGCAGCCTACGCTGTCTCTGTCCCTCGAATTCGGAAGCCCCTCGGTGTTTGTAGGCGATTCGGAGAAAATGCTGATAGCGCGGCATACGAAGATACCGCCAATGTCGTAGACGCTAGCGCTGGGCCCCGGCATCCGTCTCCGCTTCGGGTAGCTCCAGCGTCATACTCTGCGTCACCAGGATCCCCAATTCACTTGCATCACCATACGACGCCTCTGACGAACGCTCTGACGAACACAGCAGCGGCCGCTGTTCCTTTGAGGGGTATTAATACTACCCCGCAGACGCACACCGGGTTTGACTCTGACTCGAAACGAATGCTTAGGGTTACGCTAGCTAGCGACCGCGGGCCCAAAGCCCAACCTCAGCGCCAGTATCCTCAACGCCCTTCCTCCTCGTCCTCGTCTTCCATCCCTATTTCTTCGCTACCCGATCACAACCAGGGCGTGCGCCAACCGCTGGCGCTGAAGCCGCATCAAAACGTACTGCGCACGAAGCTGGAGAGGGTGTTGATCGCTGATGCGGATGCAAAGGCGAAGGCGAGAACGCAGGAGGAGGTGTTGAGTAGGATGAACAAGACCAACAAGATGAACAAGGACAAGCAAGCGCATAGGCGAGGCGTGTCGTTGGATGCGCAGTTGGATATGGGTGTCGGTGCAGGTGCGGGTGCTGCTAGAGCCCGGGCTGGGTCTGATACGACCCTTCTGGGATGGTTTTGGCGCAAGGACGAGGATGAGAGCGATGGAGGGAGTGCTGCTAGTAGTACTGACGACGTACGTTCTCTCTTCTTCTGGCTATGTATTCGTTCCTGACTTGTTTTCATAGGATATGCAGAACCATTCTACACCATCCCCACCACCACAAAACGCCACCGCGAACGGGTCAGCTGCGCGCACGCATGCCCGGCGACATACACAATCTGGGTTCGTTGCGTTACCCGTACCGGTGTCTTCGACACCGCAGAAGCAGCAAGGGTACTTTACGCCTTTCCTCCCGAATCCAAATCTAAATTCGAATCCAAATCCAAATCCATATCCATATCCATATCCAAATTCGAAATCTATATCCTACGACGTCCCTCCCAAATCCATCTCCCAAACCGCTTCCAAATACGAATCCAACTGTACATGTAAATCCTCATCCGAATTCCAAGACACCCGAAAAATCCAGACACCACCACCACTCTCGACGACACCCGTTCCCGGTGGTTCCGGTGGTTCCGCTGGATACCGTGTATAGCGTTGGGGAGCTGGAGGAGGAGGTGCGCTCTCATACGGGCGATGTCGGTGGGGATAGCGAGCCGACCTCAGGCGATATCGTTGCGGGTATGGTTGCGGGTGATATGGATGTGGGTGATATGGGCGTGGATGTGGGTGCGGGTAATGTGGATGTGGATGGAAAGGCCGGACGAAGTCCACAGCCGGGAGGAAGAAGGAGTAAAATCCCTACCCCGCCGCCGACGCCGCCTCTTATACCTCCGTTGCCGAGGACCAGGAGCCATACGTTTGCTGGGCGGCCGCGGTCGAGTGGGGGTGCTGGTGGTGGTGGTGCTAGTGGTGGTGGTGGCGGTCAAGGTCCTGGTGGTGGTGGTTATGGTGGTGGTTATTATGGTGGTGGTTATGGTGGTGGTTATGGTGGTGCCGGTGGAGGTGGTGCTAGGACACGCAGTTCGACTGACGTGAGTGGTGGTAGTGGTAGCTCTGCGGGACGTATACCTGCTAGCGGTAGATCCGCGCTCTCGGTTTCACAACCCCATTCGCCGTCAGCGCCATCGTTTCCGGCTCCAAAGCGTTCTCCCCGTGGATCTGCTTCGCACCTCCCGTCTCCTACTTCGCCTGTTCCCGCTGCCCCACGTCGCCTACTTCGCATGCTTCCCCGGCTTCGCCTACATCTCCTCCATATAGTGCTTCACCTATGCATAGTGGCTCATCGCATACCTCGCCACATACCCCGTCCCATAATACCTCGCCACACACCTCATCACATACCTCGTCATCGTACCCGGGTCGTCCTTCGCGCTCTTCCTCGTTCCAGTTTCAGGCTCAGGCGCAGGCTCACCCTCGCACGCGTACGAATACACATCCGAACACGAATACATACACACACTCACACACGCGAAGCCTATCTTCTGGACTAGAACACGGACGACACCCTCCTCCCCCTATTCCCAAACCCTCCTTATCGTCATCTTCACTACCTTCCTCTCCCCTGCCGGGATCCACTTTCTCTCCTTCCCCTCCCCCGCATAACTCGAGCTCGAACAGCTTCAACGCCCACACCGCGTCGGTGCGCTGTCGCCAGATCGACGGCTACGTCTCGTTTGCTGCTGTCGCGGGGCTGAGGGAGCCGGAGTCCAAGCTCAGTGGGGACGAGGCGGATGCGGGGCATGGGAGCGGGAGTGCGGGTGGGAGTGGTAGTGGTAGTGGGAATGGGCCGTGGGTTGGGTTGGGGCGGTTGTTTGGACGCTGAGCCGCGACGAGTACGCTGCCTATTCCTGAGGGGTACTCGAGGACTGAGGGACTGTACCTAGGGTCAACCATTACTAACGGAGGCGGGAGTGCGGGTGCGAGGGGGAGTGGGCCGTGGGCCGTGGGTTGGGTTAGGGCGGTTGTTTGGACGCTGATGTTGCATGAGTTCCGATGAGTTGCACAGATTTGCACAGATTTGCGATAAAGCCTATTCCTGAGGGGTACTCGAGGACTTGAGGGGCATTGTGCCCATGGTTAACCATTACTAAACAGTACACGAGCATATGGTTGCTGTATATTCTATGTACAGTATACACGAGAGATCTGACGAAAAAAACACGTAACGATGTTAACTATTAACTTATTATCATTATTGCATAGTTATGTAGTTATGTAGATGTACTGGTGGCTTGGATCTTTACGAACTTTAACGAAGACTTTTACGATGCAGATTATCGCAACGACTATCGTGGTTTTTTCGTCGACTGTTCCTCAGGCTCACTAGTACTGCATGAAAAGGTAATGCATTATTAATGATTGGTAGCGTGAAATATGAGGAGGAGTGCCTCTAGGAGCCTCTGGGACACTTGATACGTGTATTTACGAAAGAAACTCGTTCGGGAATAAAAACAGCGGAAGGTCATTTCTTGAAATCTTGACTGATAGAAGGAGAAGGAGAATGAGGAGTTTTTATTGCACGGCCATGATCCCAAGTCTTGAAAAAAACACTTGTGGTAGTAATGCATGTTTCGTTAATTCTTCGTTATTCTGAATCGCCTTTGTACCCTTCAAGGGTATATACAAAATCAAATAGCAAATCGTCGCTGGTGTGTTTTAGGTTAGGTCCGAGTCAGCAAAACATGAAGATACAATGAGCAGTAATGAATTCTAGCGGTGCTTACCCTGATGACGTCCCCCTTGTACTGGAGGAAGGGGACTACGAGGAGGAATAGGCCGCATACGATTCTGAGATTGAGATCGATAGAAGTCAGCAGAGAAGTTCGAGAGCGGAGGTTGTGGAGTGAGCTTACGCAGCTTCAACACCCAACGTCTGTAATGCACCACTCTTGTTCGACCATGGTATTTGGAAAAAACGTGATGCCAAAGCCTGTGAGGGTGCACCCGGTTAACCAGATTCAACTCGAAACGCGAAATGGTTACTACGTACCTCCAAGAATACGTGCCTCATTCAATATCGCGCTGACTTCGCCCTAAGTGACTAACATAAGTTATCTCGTGCTAACGGTTTCCGTCTACATATCCGCAGCACAAAATGGTTTACCTGAAATCTTGGAAAACAGTCATTACAATAAGCGTCTAACCCCCCCCGATGATCAGGACAAAAGATCTAGCTGAGCACCAGAATGATAGAAATCGGGACTCACAGACGGAAGTCGTGGTCATCAAATACGAAATGATGATACATGTCCAGCCCACAATGACAACGGGAACGCTATGATGAATCTGCAACGCATCGCCGAGGACCAGGAATCCTATAAGAAATAATGGGCCGGGGTGGTGGGGATATATAGCATGTGCTAGTTTTTTGAAAGTTGACGTTGAGTGTTTAGAATCGACGTTGGTTGCTGATAAGGCTTACCGCAATCGAGATTCGGCTTCGAATACACCGTCGTTGTGCCGGACGCAGTAGTACATGTTCCAGTCATTGAAATACCGTCCTAGTATTTCTCCGATGAATACTGCTATCTGGGCAGTGGGAACGGAGATTAGAACTTCAAGAGGATGGACTCGGAGGAGAGCGGGAATGCCGCTTGGGCCTTACAACTGGTGCGGCATAGATACCCGCAACCGAGATTTGATCTAATCCGAACCCGAACGGAGGGGCGCTTTGGAGGACGATGGTATTGGTGAGCTAAGTCGTCCATTTCGTTGAACCGTTCACAAATCGATGGTGAACACGAAATTTGGTGACTTACATTGACTCCATTGGCAAAGCCAAACGACATTGCCTACGCTGAGAATCAGCACACAGAACTCAGGCTTCAAGTTGGACGACTCGACAAACCTCAAAAATGTATACGCCAACAAAGTGCGGTCTCCATACGAGTCTCAAAAGCCTCATGACCAGCTCTTTCCACGTGGGTCCCAGTGAAGATGTCTTCCAGCCTGTGATCCCGACAAGGCTTTCGAATCGAGATCGAAACACGCCGGTACTCATCACCTTGCGAATACCTCTACGATCATACATCCTGTAAGTACATCCCAAGACGTCAGGACGGGTCTGTTTAAGTGAGCTTGGCCTGAGACGCGTGTATACGTACGTTTTCCTGCATTCCAAACGCGATCAACAGGACCACCACTGCGCCATACATACATCCTATCCCATAAGCCCAGCGCCAGCTCGCACGGGCGACAAGGAAGCCGAAGAAAAACGGAGACAAGTGTGGCGACATTACAAATGCCATAGTCCAGATCCCGAGCTGAGGAAACATAAGAGGAAACATAAGGGTAACGATTGGAAGGATGTAAAAGTAAACACATTACCTTGCGCGCTCGCAGGTGGAAGGAATACATGTCGTTGATGATGAATAGGCCCTATACCGTCCCGTTTTTTGTCAGGATGGGACTTCATTGGACATAGATTCATTCTTACAGTAACTTGAGGAGCAGTTCTATATGTTGAAGTTAAGTTGCCATCGAAGCTAGGCAGAAAAACATATGGAGGTGCTTACCCAAAAAATGCACTCAGACACCGCATCGCATAACCGACGTACTTATGTTCAACCAGGTCATTCAAGAACATCCGGTGGGTGATATTTACCTGTGAAAACCTCTAGGGTCGGCGCAAAAGTCACGCCAACGAGGAATGATAATGCCAAAAGCTATATAGATCATGTTCAGTTCCGAATGATAGTAGATATGCGAAGCTTCTGCGTACTTGAGTCCAGAACAGTACAGGCAGTCGGCCATAACGGTTCATAAGGATCTGCACAGTGCGATTGGTGTTTATAGTGTTAAATGATCGATCATGACTGATCACTTGCCATTCTACAAATCACTTCGATCAAGATAAGTTGAAGTGCGAGCATAGTTGACCTACGACATGATTCCACCCGGGCCTTGATTGTCCCATCAAGTGACCTATAAAGCACAGAGGACAGCGCCTTCAGCTCACCTAGAAGAAATATACTCCAGCTAAATAATCACTATATCGGTGTTGTAGCAGTGAGGTTATATACGAGGCAACGTACTTGGTAGTGAGGTTGTTGATACGCCCTGTTGTAGTATGATATTGGATGGCTAATGGGAAGACTGACGCTATTCCTAGAAGAGAGAAGTTCACGCTATTGTAAGTAGTCGTAGTATCCATCCTAGATATTACACTCACCTATCGCCGAGTCGAAGTCTGGGACGATAGTGGCCAAAGCGATGATTACCAAATGCCAGTCCTTTTTGCGACCGCTCCACTAGAATGCTCTCAACACGCAGATTATATCTTGAGAAGAAGAAAGATCACATTCTGAGGGTCAAGAGGATCATCTGTCGGTTGAGGCCACATGATAGTGCCATCGTCTGTTAGCTTAAGACGAGAGGTAAATTCTTCGCCAAATTCAATCCGCGCTTGTCTGAGGATATGCGGGTTGGACTTGGGAGTCGGCAGCAAGTTATACAACCTACGCTGGATCGATAATTAAACGACCATCCTCTCTCTCGTGAAAAGTAGCTAGATCCGAGGCCGTGAATTCTTCGATGTGAGAGGTGCTTCCTTTGTCCGAATCACCCTTTTCCAGCTCAAGGCTTGAGTTTCGAATATTTGGAGCGGTCGGAAAGAAGGACGCCATGAGTGGGGTGAACGCAGAAAGGGTTACTTTAGAAGGAAGGCAGGAAGGAAGGTTTTATTGCACTGTCGAAGAGTTGAATACCGGAAGTTCTCATTAGCAATGAACTGCGGTGACTAGAAAAATAGGATCTGTGTTGCAGCAACTGTTCATTGTATTGTGCAATGATCTTTCACCTATCCGAGAAGCGGGAAACAGGTCATACCACCCCCCGGAAGTATATCAGAGACGTACAGACTGCAAAGCTACTGTCAAGCGTCAAGTCACGGTGCACCCTCGGGCCTCGTTATTTCATAGACAGCTTGACTAGGTTTGATGTCAAGGTTCCAAATCGTGTCCCAGCAGTGGCTAAAGAGGCTCAACGGAAATTTGTCTACTCAAACAAGAAGATCAGAAGACACACGAACATAATGCATCTGTTGGACCTCTACTCCCCATAGAGTACATCCATTACAAATCAAAGTTAGGCCGTATTCGCAAGGGAAACTGTTCTGGTATCTACTCGTTCTGGATAGGCATCCTTCCTTGCCTGCAAAGCAACTTTCTGAGAGCATGTGTCGACATAAGAAATTGCCCTCGCCGAAGCGCGCAAGACCAGGAATCTGACAGGAATACTTGGTGTCTATAAGAGCGAAATCAAAGCGGGGATTGTCCCTAAGGTACAGTTTGATATGAACGATGAACCAACACGAATCAAACCAGACATAGACAAGATAACGCCGAGGTCAACGACACGAAAATCGACCATGGGAAGTGCGGCTGGGACTCGGGAGGGGTGGCCAGTGTACCGGCGGTGAAACATGAAGCAGAAGTTGCCTTCGGGCTATTTGAGCCAAAATCTGCCAGGGACTGCCAGAGATGATTGATGAATCGATGAACGTTAACAGCAAGCATCGGAGTATACGTAAATGATCCAGGCCGACAATCAGCGTAAACTTTCCCACGTTGTTTCTACGCTTACCCTATTTTTTACTTTGGATCGTCAGCTAGACTTGTTATATTGTTACAAAGAATTGTCAAGTTGATAGAGCGGTAGGCAAATGGCAGGAACTCATATGATGGTGTTTTAACTTTTAAGGAATGCCATAAGCCAACTAGTAATGGTACCCATACACACTCCCACCCAATAAACACGTCAAGATAGGCTGCCAAAAAATGAGGGAACAAGCAATTTGATTGCAGGACGCCATGACATGGATCGTCGTGATGGTGTCATTCGTGGTGTTAGCAAAACTAGGTCTGTGAAACGTACACCTACTAGATCTTCGCTCTCGCTTTCGCAGCCTCATTCTCCGTCGTCTAAGTCTCGCCAGGCTCCTTTTTCACGTTCTCCCCGCGGGGTATCTCATCGGCCTCGCTACCTTCCTCGCCACTTCCTGGATCAACTTTTTCCCCTCCCCCACCACATTAAATCAGAGTAGAGATTCCGGCTTACACTCGAGCTCGAGCTCTGGCCCTCCCAACTTGAACAACTTCAGCGCGCGCACTTAATTGGTCAGGAGGAGGATACCCGGCACGGCCCCGATAGGAATAGCTGCGTCCCGTACTACACACATCGCGCCTGATGTGTGCCGCGGATGCGAGAAACCGAACGTGGTTTTGAGCTAGCTGAACCTCCAACTCAGGAATTCCAGCAAGGACTGATTATGTACACCTAACAGTCGCCGAAGGTAGAGATGTTGGACTCTCTCAAGTTCCTCCAGAAGGGTGGGATCAACATCGAGAAACACCTCACATCCAAAAACCAGATGGGGGTCCACACGTAGATTATAACACCTTCATCAGCAAAACGTGGGTGCACGGGAAGCCGCTTTCCGGCACTGTACAGTGCTGGGGGCCGCTGGAAACGGCTGTAGAGTGCCTTACAACGGCGCCAGCTCACCCACATTTTGCTGATGTTCATGTGGGGAATAGCCTCAGCTATAGCCTCATATTCTACACTGAAGGTCGCATGGGTAATATTACGACCCTTGAATGCTTTGATGTCATAGCCATAGACATCGTGAAGGATGTATCGGTGGGTAGAGGCCACCAACATATTTGTATGACGATACCAGAGCTATAGCCTTCCCATCTACCTAGAAGCTGGGTATGGATCTAGTAGTGGAGCGGCCCAAAAAGCATCCACTTCGTCTTCATGATCAGGTATTGTTGGTTATGTCTCGGCCCTAGGCTGGTGTGGTCGTTTGCTGCTGGTACGGGTTTGAAGGAGACGGAGCCGCAGTTCGGGGAGGGGGTGGATGTGTGGGGGAGCTTGACAATGGGAGGGGGAATATGAACGTGGGGGGGTTGGGTTGGGGCAGTTACAGGTTGGTCCTGGATTAGTTTGGCGGAATCTAGATGGATACTCGAGCCCAAGGACTAGTGCTAGGGGCTCTTGTTTGTTCTTACTTTACAACTTAAGTTCGCACTACGAGTTGTGCCCCAGGCTATTTTTAGTAGTACATGAACATATGTACTGTTATTATCTTTATTAGTTAGTAGAGTAGTGCATCGACTTATTATACAATCTTATGCATTTATAGCTGGGACTGGCGGTTGATTTATGATTTAGAATAATTAGAATGAAAGAGGCGGGGATCTCTGACTGGTTGTTTTAGAGTGAATTGTTGAACTCGGACGCCATGCGAGGAAGGAAGAAGAGAGGTTCATCAGGTCCAAGCGCACATGGTGCGGAATTTATTACACGGCGTGTCAGTCCAAGTAGTGGATGCCAGTTCCGGCAGCGTATAGCAGTCTCTCCAGTGGGATGCTGCTCTAAGTGTAGGAGGGGTTTTACTACATGCTTTCTACAGAAAGCCCACGATGACGAGTAAAGTGTCTCTTGTACTACTATCGAGGAGATCTGACTTGGGCAAGTCCTAGTGCAGTTGGCAACGAACCAGAAAAGAACATCGTGGATGAACGTTGCTATGGTAACTACATGGACCACATGGTCCCGGAGGAAGATAAATTGTTTTCAAATTTGCGGTATCTCGAAAAATATCAACGGGAGGTGTCAGTACTACAGGTAGCTAAGGCCATTTCCTGAGGTTCGCGACTCCCGCGCAGGAGAGCTAGCTGGATGGTGGTGCTGACAATAGTTCACCGGGATCTGGACGTTGTGAACAGTGTCGCATTTGCGCCCAGAGAAGAGATACAGTTGACTTCCCGCAACAATATTGTAAATCTTGGTGAGAATTAATTGACTTGTCATTACTGTAAGACAAAAATCACATCTGATTTTTTTGACTGATGGAGCTCAGCCAAATTCCGCTGCATCGAAGTACTTCAGCCCCAACACTGCACTTGCCATCCTCAAGCAGGACGGGTCGGACGAGGAGGATGGCGTAATTCACAGGTCCCCTAGGTTTCGGGAGGTGTTGGGTGTAATTACCCACAAAAGATAGGATGCCGAGTCTGCACGAATGCGCCGCCCAAATTTCCTGCCTCTCCATCTTATAAGAACCGTCAACGTAAGCTAAATCCTTGCCCATGTTTTACAGGCCAACAACATCGTGCCTGTATAAGTACTTGCACGGGATTTGATGAATCATTTCTTGATCATTTCGTTTTGCATTAGTGCCTGAATATTGAATCTCTGCAGCGGGAAGGAAAGAAGCCAGAATTTATTAAACAGCATGGTCCAAGAGTTGAACGTCGGATCCAGATATTAATGGCGGAATTTCAAGCTCAGTGTGCTGCATTGGTTGAAGGAACCGATGCAAGCGTGGTGCTAGAGATAAAGTGGTCACACGCCTGTGCATATTTATAGGGATACTTTGACAAAAACTTATCTACGTTTCCCTGGTATATTTGTCATGGCTAACCCGCTAGCTCCAACATACGGTATTTGGCTTGTATCACTGTGGCTTGCGACTATGTAAGTCTTTAAAGTACTTATTGAGCAATCTATGCCACTCACACAATAGTGCAGCCTCTATGGTGTGGGCATGCTGCAAGCGTGGCTTTACTTTCATTGGTACTCCAGTGACCATTGGGGTGTGAAGCTGACAGTATGTTCCATGCCATCAACAGCTTGAATTTTTTCGTTCATTGATATATTTATGGTTATATTAGGTAGTTTGCTTGATGTAAGGGTTTTTCTGCAAGTTTTTTCCAGCCAACAGAAATAGAACTCATTAATTTGAATAAAGAGTATGCGAGACGCTACATATATCTTGTCTCTTTGGCGCAACATATGACGCATTTGTCAACAATTTCGGAGATGCTGGTGCAATTTTTATCATTACATGGTATGACATCCCATGCATCAACGTTTGGCCTGTATTAGAATGACTCAAACTTCTCCTAGGTTTGATACGGTTGGTGCACAGGCTCACTGAGGTCTTGCAAATAAACTCATGTGAGCTGAGCAGACGCAGCTATTGGCGGGGGTATGTGTATTCATTATCGTTGAGTCAGAGTCACTGTACGAAATTGACTCCCCAATTTTCCAGTTTTTATCTGCTTTCATTGTTCAAATGTAGGTTCAATGTGCCTCTCCTACGAGCCATTAGTAAGAGCCTCATCCATCGATAATACAGGTATTTTGCATGGTGTATATTTCTCTGTTTGTTCAAGTCATTATACTGGGATGCAAACTTACACTAACATTGGATGTAGTGAGCAAGAAGCAGAAGGCTGTAACTCTGTTAATTGTATGATGCTTTCTTGCACCGAAACTCCTTCTAAATCATCTCATTGCATGACAGGTGACACTAGCTTTTGCTCAGATAGGAGCTGGACTAGGTATGCTCAACTCTATTCAATTTAAAAATTATTTTCTATTTTGAGCAGCCCAGACAATCAAAAGGTGAATAATCAAGATTATTAAGAATACAAATAGCCTAAACTTCTACAACCTAGTGCCATTCTCGGCTCTCTCCTCAAGATAGACAGCATAAAGGTATTATAGTGAAGCAAATTCATCCATAGAACTTATCCAAAGCCGAATTTTCATGACAGCCAGTAGTAATATTTCAAAGTGTCGCAGCTCTTGCATGTGATACTGTGATTACCCTAGCATTATATTTGACTCTGAGAAGCAAAAGAGCTGGAATGAAGAGGTTTGTCCTTACTTACTGTGTTACATGCTTACCGTAGACCGGGACATTAATTCTCTGGCAACAGGACTGATACACTTTTACAAAAGTTGATGCTCAATGCCATCAATCGTGGTGCATTGACTACCTTGGCTGCCGCAGCTAATATTATCCTAGTACGTGAATTATAATTTAAATCACGGTAAATCCCCTCTAAGCTTACTGTGGGGTTAACTGTGGGGTTAACTTCTAGTTTCTTGCACTTCCTGGAACACTGTACTTTATCCTTGGTCTCTTGATCAGTAGTAAATGTAAGTGGCAGGTCATTCCACTCAAAGAGCCTTAAATTTAACCTCTATTTTACAGTATATATGAACAGCATGCTTGCAACGTGAGAAGTTTGGAATACATATCTGTATTCACGCCTGAATTGGTACTGTCTTTCACAGGCTTAATACTCGACAGCACCTAATGCAAACTATGCATGCCAGCAATGAGCCATGGAACAGCAACTCCATCCACTTAACAAGGCTATCTACTGTACCTAACAGACCACTGGACACACCAACATCTACTGCATTTCATCCTGATGACACAAAATCGGTGGGTTTGGTTTTGCTTTACTCTACTACTGAAGACTCATCCTGGAATGATGATTCAGACTGGAGTCGTGAAGCCGGATCTTGTTGAGAATATGATCTAGTTGTAAAGCTCATATTGAAATTATTATTATTTGTTCCCTCATTTCCAATGTCTTTAGTATTGTGTCGATTACTGGCGGTGCTCATGTAGTATATGTAAGTATTTTTGAAATGATTCCTGCCACCCAAGGATAACAAAATAATCATTACTTATTTGTTACTAAGTGCTGATGGTGGAGGGGAGTGGTTACTAGTAGAACATTATTAGGCCTAAAATCGGCCTAAGGCGTGTAACCATACATTTTGTACATGTTATATGGAGCCCGAGCATGACAGCTGTTGCCAAGGCAAAGAGCTTAACAATAATACTCAGTGAGCTGGTACGCCTACAAGCATTAGAGATGGGCACAAATGGGTATTCAAATGCATTCACCATTCGAGGCGCGAATATGGACCTTCAAAAGTTCATATTTGCACTCAAATGACCCCCTGATCAATGAATGCATTCGCGGCAGTAGGCACTCAAATGTCTAGAATGAAGAATGTGTATATATCCGAACATAAGGTATATATATTTGAATGTAGATGAATATATGAAGATGAATTATAAACAAAAGCTAAGTAAAGAGATTGATAGATAGATTGGGTATAGACTAATCAGAAACATGCTCAGTATCAGTATCATAGTGGGAAGTGAGAGAAGGTTTGTTGCATATTTCAACAGATCCATCCGAGTCATCAGCGGAGGCAGCCTGTGAATCCAACCATAAAGATTTATCATCACTAGGCACCAGCTTCTGCTTACCATAACCTTTATCAATTTTACGTTGAATATCACTGACTGGTACAAGTCCAGGTACTGTTAGCCAGTTACCAAGAACCATACTCTGACGAATATGATCAGGTGTAAGATTATGGCACTTCTTGCTAATGATAAGACCTGACTTCAAAAATAAATGTTCAACATTGGTACTTGCAGCAGGGGCAGCTAAGAAGTTGAGAGCTATATGAGCAAGGGCTTGGCAAGGTGTGATTGTCTTTGAGTTCTGGGGCCAAATGGAAGACCAGTATTCAAAAGGCTCCTTGTTTGACTGTTTTCCTTTGATAAACTCATCAAAGGGATCACTAGAACTCTCAATACAAGGCGCATCAAGAACTGAGAAAGCACTAGTGGTCTGTTGAAGAGTAGTACCAGTTGATGGAGTAGTAATCGTAGTCTTGTAGGCCTGAGTCCAGATACGGTGTGCTTCCCTCACAGCAGTATCAACCCAAGAACCCTCCCACTTTGCATTGTGAAACCATTTCTCATGGTACCTTGGATGAAGCACTAAAACATCAATGAATTAAAATCCATACAGAGAAGATTGTATGACTTACACATTGCTGTCTTCCACATGATAGAGTCATCAGTTAAGGAGTAGTATTTATCAAGGACTATGATGCCTCTCTGGATTGCTCGATGAATGACAGCTGGGCGAGCAGTGTCGTTGAATTCTTTCTCCAACATATCATTTAAAATGTCCATAGTAGGGATAACCTGGTGAAGTGTAGGATATTTTGAAGTTGATATCCAATTTGTGGCTTTGTTCAGAATCTAAAACATGCATTAGAAAAAGGAATTCACTTAGAAGACTGCCACAAACTTTGAAAATAGGCTCCATACACTGCAACAATCCCCACTGTTCCTCCGTAGGATTGAATCTACCAAGCTTCTCCCACCAGGCCTCAGACAAACACAAGGAATTGATTGCAGGTTGAAGTGCAAGAGCACAAGTAATAACACCAAACATGGTGTTCCAATGTGTACAAACTTGTTTAACCATCTTATGCCTTGGAATTTGATGCAAGGTACAGTAGCACACAAGCACTTTCTGCATAGGACCTTTTCGGGCACAGTAATGTCCAATACAGAGAATCTTTTGGACAGCAGCATGACCACATGCTTCTTTAAGATCAGTTGGTGGGTTCTCCATTGGTGCGCAAGCAGATTCCGCCCATAACATCTCAAGCTCTTCTCTCTGGCTTCCAATGATCTCCTCCACAGTATTCACATCTTCTTCCTCCTCAACTGCTGCATCAAAATCCCCAGGGTCCCAGTCATCCAGGGGCACATCCGGCCAACCGTCATCATTATCATTAGTGTTCACTTCTTCTGTGGTTTGAACTGGGAACATACAGCCTGATCGATGAGTGATTAGAACTGTAATTACAACATGAAATAATGTCAAACATACATGATATATTAGATTGAGTATATGTCCCCAGCATTAAATTTGAGTATCACGGCCAGCTATGGAGGTCTTGTAAGCCTTATAGAATGGTTCAAGGGCATCAAGTTTAGAGTCGTTGTTGGTCACGTTGTCAGCTGTGTGAATTGTTTGGTTGGCCAAGCCCTTCCTAGTATGAGCCACAGTCATTCTGACACAAAGTAAGTAAATGTGAATCCAATATGAAAGCCCACATACTCAAGCATATCCAATGTAACTATATAAACTTTGCCATTATGGATGAAGGATAGCATTATACCAAGAAATTCATGACCATTGCCTGCAGTCCAACAGTCATAGATCAGGTTGAACCAGCCTTTGTACTCATGTAAGAGCTTCTTCAAGGCAACACACATGAGCTTAAAAGCAACCCTGATGTCACAACGGAGTGTGCGGCAAGATGGTGGAACAGCGTCAGGGTGGAGGTAGGTAAAGATATCAACCAGCTCTTCATCCTCCACTATGGCATCAGGACAATTACAATGGGTTACCCAGTTGACAAGGTTGTAAAACAAAAAATGCCCTTGCAGAATGTGTGTGAAAGGTTCAGTTTGATTTTTGATTGTTTCATACCATTGGCAGCCTGATGCTTTGCCTCACACAATTGAACATGATTAACAAGGTTACTTCCGACGGAACTTCCAATCTTGCGAGCATGTAGGGTTCCATGTTCATAGTTTCTCTTGTTAAACGCAACTCCATACTTTGAGAATAAAAATACACACCATTTGCAACAGAGCATATGTGAATAATGTTTCTTGCTGGCATCTCACTTAACAGTGACTTTGTTGAAGTGGGAGTACCACTCCACTTTTCACCCAATCCAAGCTTTCGCTGAATTACAATGAGCATATGTAAAACTTAAACCTAAAAATACTCATGGAGATTCCAGATGTGCCATTCCAGTGTTTCGCGTTCAGGTTCACCTTGGACTGTCTCTGGTGTTGGTGGTTTGTCTTGCACCTCTACCCAAGCAGGAGCAGTGTCCACATTCTTCTTCTTTGGACCACTGTCAGCAGCTCCGGCCAAGGTCACTTTCACCTTCTTCCCTTTGGCCTTGGACTTGGAGGAGTTCTGGTGCACCTTCAATGTCTTGACCTTCATAGACTTCTTCTTTGGTCGCTCCTCCGGCTCCTCCTCCTCCTTGGAACATGACTCATCAGCGCTGAGCTCCTCAACGTCAGATCCTTCAGGCAGAGCTGCAACCTTACATTTCCCATTGGTTTTGGTGTTTCTCGAGGCGTTTGAACTAGGCATTATCTATAACATATTAGGGTGGTAAAAAAACTATTCAATTAAAAACCGTGTACTAGGTATCACAGAGCTGAGACTGAGGAGTACGAGACTGGTGAATGCAACACAGAGTAAGGACATTGGGATATGTGATACGGAATCCAAAGAACACTACAAATTCTAACAGACAAAGTATACAGAATCTGAGGAACAAAGGCAGGCAAAGGCTAGAGTACAAAAAAAAAAAATAATAATATATATCAAGAAAAAGTTGTCTTTGAGGAAACCAGAACTTACCTTCTGAAGGCAAGTCTAAAAAATTAAGATACTGTGAGCAGAGCTCACAACGAGAGAAAGAACAGGCATACCTTGACAGCATTGAGCACAACAACAAAGATTCTCCAACATTGACAGCACTGACACAAGGTCAAGAGCATCAAACTGGTGTTACTGATGCAAGGTCTAATAACAAAGAATGATCAGAGCATCAATGCAAGGTCTAGTCCTCAGAGAGCACAACGGAACAAGTCCAATGTACTCTGTTGCTGGTTATGGGCGATGACAAAGATGATGAAGGTGTAAGAGAGGAAGGAAGAGTTGTTGTCACTGTTGTCACCTCGTGACAAAAGTATTTCCGCCATTTTCGGCACAATGGCAATCAAACAAACTTGTCAAAAACCGCGGCCTCAAGGCAAAGTAAACTCTATTCTTTTCTTTCTTTAACCACCACCACAAATCGCTTCCCCCCCCCCCCCCCCCCCCCTAAGCTTACCACTGTCTTCAACAACATCGACAAACATCTGACAATTTCAGACTTTGCATCAGAATTGCCGCTTGACACTAAACCTTGAGTTGGTATCATCTCAATACCATAACTCATCAGCTTGGTGCTGTGAGTTTTTTGGCTCTCACTAGACTACACATCGGCAACAAGCTTCCACAACTTTGTACTCTTTTTACTGTTTAGTAGCACATCCTTGATGGTACATGTTTCTTCTTCAGTTTCTACCCGTTTGGCTAATGTTACTTATACCTAGTCTAATGTTGCAATCCTCAAATCCAGGAACAGAGTCATTGGTCGTCAATACCCCAAACTGGGTCTCTATCTTACGTCACCAAACATGGATACACAAGTCCCCTTACTTGTTGGGATGCAGCACATCCGCCTTCAGCGCCACTTCAACTTTGGTGAACATGATCCAATCTTCATGCCCCAGCCTTTCGATTTGTGTGTCACCCACCTTGCTCTAATCCGCAAGCCCAGTCTTGAAGGAGAACACAAAATACTTTGGGCTCTCCCTGACAAATCTGAGTTCGAGCCCATTGATGGCTTCAAACTCACAGACGTTCCAATCGGTCATCTACCTGCCTGGTACTCAGAAGGGCTAAACCATTCTCTTATGACCTTTACCTCTAACCTTGATTCTCAACTGGTTGATCCTGCTTCCTCTTCAAATCAATTATCCATGCCTCCACTTTGTCTTGATCTTAAGATCAAGGAGTATTGACATACCGCTTGTTTTCTTATTTCTCATCTTGTGAGTTCCAACTACGCTTTCTCCAAAGCAATTATGGCCTTACGGTTCTGTCAGGGGTGCTTTACTTGAGCTAGATGCTCATATAATTTGGCTTAAGTATGTTGCGCCAAGGTTTAAGGAAATGGAGGCATGGTTGAAAAGCAGTCCGCTCTGTGAAGTGATTGGTGCTGTGTCAGATAGGGCAGATATTGTTGAATGTTGTTTTTGAGTGAGTATACATTTTTTAAATAATTTTCTGAAGACTTCTTACTGATTATTTGGACCGCTACTAGGCCGGTATTCCAATATGGTACATCCAAAAACTTGATGTCAACCCAGATGTTCTTGTTCTCAAATGGCATAGCAATGCGGAACCAATCCCAATGCATTCTTTCCAGTTTGTTGTTTCCTTTGACGACAAAACACCCCAGCATCCTGTTGTTTTTGAAGGGAAGCTTGGCTCATTGCATTGCTATTGTTTAATGTTGGATTGCATTTCCTGGGTCAGTATTTGATGAAGAGCCAGAAGATGTTCCAGTTGCCTCTTTGGGTTTGATGCCGGTGGTGGGTTCTTCGGGCTTGGGAAATATAGGGTTGATATTGGATTTGGGCTCAAAGTCTCATTCTGTTGGACTACCCACACCATCTTCTGGCTCTTTGAAACAACCAAGCCCACGTCCACAGCCGTGTAAGTAATCTATCATTACTTATGGGCTATGTTTTCTCTTATTATGGTTTCATAGATCCAAACTTAGAGTCCGCTAGATCAAAACATTGAAAAGTGCAACCAAACTCAGGAGGACGTAACAAATTTGAGCCTGTTATCTCAACATTGCTGCCGCCAAATATTCCTATGTGGGTTGAGGCCAGTTGGAAGGTTGGAACAGATTTCAATCCCAACGTCAATGCCTGTCAAGGTGTGGGACATGGATATATCCTTCCCAAGCCAGCTATGATTGCAGGCTTATCAAATGAAGCTACTCACCAGTTGTTTCTTCATGTATATCTCAAGCTGCGCAATTTGCTTCTTTACCAAATACAAAAGGCGGGTGTGTTGGCCAGTCATTTATCCCCGGACCAATGGAGAAGTGTACTTGGACTTGAGCTGTTCCAGACAAGTGAGGGAATGCAAGGTCAGCAGAAATGATTGAAGCTGCGCGAAGATCTTGAGGCCATTTACAAGCAAAAAACCGGTATTGTGTGTAACAATGAAGTCTGTTCTTTGTGTTTTTATTAACATATCCTCAGAACCTCAACTTGTCCAACCTCAGTATTTGGGTAATTATGTGTAGGTATGCGAAAGGTGCTATAAAACAACCTAACAAAAACACTACCGCACCTAACCAGACTATTGATATGTAAGGGAGCAAGGGCGGGTTGTCAGAGATTCCCCGAGGAAAAGTCTTGTAATATCGGATGTACGCGCGCGACTGCTCCAGATTCAAGACTGTAGTGCTAACGTGGGTAACTAAGCTTAGACAACTCTTGGAACTAAGTCGAGAGAAGCCTAGTTGGGTGTACAAGTGTACGAGGGAACCAGGTGTATATGTCCAAATCAATTAACCAAAACCAAAACCAATACAACAAAACTAAGATTCTCCTAGGCAAACTCTGGCTCTAGCTAGAATAGTAATCTTGAGGTTTGTCAACAACCCTAGGCAAACTCCGGCACTAGCTGCGGTGACACCATAAAGTCCTTGACCAAACTCTCAGGGGCCAAGCTACAATATTGTGAGTGAACTTAATCACTAGGAACTCGTACTACAATCTTAGTGGCTTGTCTAACTTCATGAAGAAGTCAACTAAGAAACCCTCACTCTGGAGCCAAATAATCCCTTACTAGAAGCCGTCCCCTCTAAGGAAGCAACTAGATTTGAGTTGATCTGGAGTTCGAGAGAACTCTACACACTTAAATTTGATCAAGATATAAATGGGCTTTGCGAAGCGCGTGAAGTTTGATTACTTTCTAAAGATCACCAATTCAGGAGGCATCACGCTACTGATCCCGTGGTGATGTTCTATGGAGCACTGGTCTTAGCAGTCAAGTCGAGGGCAAGAAACTTGTCTTATTAAATAAATATGTCTGGCTTATATACTGAGTAGAGAGAGTTTAATATGAAAAATAGATGAAACAGATACAGAGAGAGATGGAAAAAGAGTGGAACAGAGGAATCTGGCTCGGAAAGGACACTCCAGCCTATATATGGTACACACAATAAAGAAATAGTCCATCCTTGGGTATATATTAGAGGTAAAATATGATTTCGTGAGGATTAACATAGGTTTAAAATGTTTTGATCCGAGTGAGGTTTCTCTGATTACTCCACAATTCTCCGGGGTCAGGAGTACCTTTATGCTTCATGATCACTCACCGCCCGGTTTCCCTTGGGTGAGTTTCATTCTATTCCTCAGATAGTTCTGTCCATCCTGAGTGTAATTAACATTCTCTTGAGAAGGCCTGTTGTCTAGCTTTCCAATGACATCACTTATGATAGTCTCGAGCAACTGTGCTGAGTAGGTACAAGTGATTCCCGATAGTCGGCTTTAACAGATAAGACCTCCCGTGTATGATTTCTAAGATCCAATGTTTTGATTTGCCAAGGCTATCCCGGCGCGTAGCTTTCCATAGGACCGCTAAGCATGTTTCTACCGTATTCACAGTTACAACCGGTACTGCGAATAGACCTCTACGGTTTCCTCAGGATTGTTCTGGTCCATTGTTATGGACTGTAAAGTCCACATCTTAACATAGCTTGCTGGGGGTCTTAGTGCGAGGGATGCCTTCCCTCATAATTCCTTCCCTTGAGTAATGCGTTGGCTTAGTACTTATCCCGCTTTGAGATGTCCTGTAGTTTAGAGAGTATACACTCTTGGGTATAACTAGATTGACAATCTAGCGTTACATCTCCAGGCAGCCCAGGTATCCTTGCTAGCTTGGCTCTAGGCTACCCTTGTGGGCATACCTTCATGGCTCGCTGAGTATTATTGTTAAGTTCTTTGCCTTGGCAACAGCTATCATGCTCAGGCAATATATAACTCTCTTATTGCATTGTATAACATGTACAAAATGTCAAAATGTATGGCTACACACCTTAGGCCGATATTAGGCCTAATATTGGTGAGATGGTAGCGTGATGGAAGAACACCCCAGTTCCTGATCCAATCCTTGAGCTCATTGTCCGTGAAATTCTTGATGAGATTGGCGCGCTGTTGTTCAAATATGAACTGTTCATGGCTGATAAGTTTATGTACGGCCTTGTCCCATACATTGACGTTGATGCAGAACTGGAGGAAGGACAGGTATCAGGAGTCTTGGAGCTTGATGTGTCAACACCTGGCCAATGTCTTCTGAAGCTGGTAAAGGTCAATGGGCTTATGAGTGGTCAGATGGGGTTCGGTTCCCCTAACATGGCAAGTTGTCAAGAGGGAATATATGATCTATACAAGATCATGTGTGGCTGGGGTTTGTCGTACTCGGTCCCCTTGCATATGAAGGGTGTGGTGGAACATTTGGCACCGGGCTCAACTCCGACAGCAGCTGAGGTCAATTTGGCAGAGTATGAGCCTGTAGCTCACCACTATATTGCTTCTTTCACAGACTACTTCACACATGCTCCAATTCTTCCTACAGCTTGTTGGACATCAGCATTTTGTATATATATTGTAATTTTGTACTTGCAGGACGTTTACCCACCACCTCTGTGGCTGTTTATATTTATAATAAAAAGAACATTTTAGCTACTCATTATACATTAATCTGTTCAGCTAACATTAGCACTATGGTGAAGTGGTTTGGTGTGTTCAGTGCTTTCTGTCTTGTGGCTGACCTTTTGCAGTATTGGACTCAAGTTCAAAACTCAGTAGGGTTGTTTATTTATTAATTATTTGTAAGTCTTGACCGTGAATATTCACAAATATGAGTTGCCCTAAAAGGCACATTCACATTTGAATGACCTACTACCGCGAATGCCCATTTGCGGTAGTAGGGGCATTCATATTCAAATGACAAATGAGAATACATTCAAGTACATTCTTAGGCATGCTTCATTTGTGCCCATCTCTAACAAGTGTAGCCTAGAGCCAAGCTAGCGAGGATACCTGGGCTGCCTGGAGATGTTAGTGCTAGACTGTCAATCTAATTATACCAAAGAGTGTATACTCTCTGAACTACAGGATATCTTGAAGTGGGATAAGTACTAAGCCAACGTGTTACTCAAGGGAAGGATTTATGAGGGAAGGCATCCCTCACACTAAGACCCCCAACAAGCTATGTTAAGATGAGGACTTTACAGTCCATAACATTGGACTAGAACAATCCCAAGGAAATTGTAGAGGTCTACTTGCAGCACCAGTCATACCTGTGAAAGCAGTGGAAACATGCTTAGTGATTTCACAGAAAGATACATGCCGGGATAGCCTTGCCTAATTGAAAAGTTTGATCTTAGAAATCATACACAGGAGGTCTTGTCCATTAAAGCCAACTATTGGGAATCACTTACACTGTATTCCCTCAGTGCAGTTGCTTGAGGTTATCATAAGTGGTATTCTTAGGAAGCTGGAGACCAGGACTTCTCAAGAGAACATTAACTATGCTCAGGATGGGCAGAACTATCTGAGGAGTAGAATGAAACTCACCCAAGGGAAACCGGGTGGCGAGTGGTCGCAAAGTGCAAAGGTACTCCTAACCCCGGAGAATTGTGGAGCAGTTGGAGAAACCTTGTTTGGATCAAAACACTTTAAAACTATCTTAATCTTCATGAAATTATATTTTATCTCTGATATATACCTAAGTATGGACTATTTCTTTCTTGTGTGTACCATATATAGGCTGGAGTGTCCTTTCCGAGCCAGATTCCTCTGTTCCACTCTCTTTCTGTTTCTCTCTGTATCTGTTTCACCTACTTTTTGTATTAAACTCTCTCTCCTCAGTATATAAGCCAGACATATTTATTCAATAAGACAAGTTTCTTGCCCTCAACTTGACTGCTAAGACCAGTGCTCCGTAGAACATCCCCATGGGACTAGTAGTGTGATGCCTCCTGACTTGGTGATCTTTAGAAAGTAACTAACTTCATGTGCTTTGCAAAGCCCATTTATACCTTGATTAAATTTAAGTGTGTAGAGTTCTCTCAAACTCCAGATCAACCTAAATCTAGTTGCTTCCTTAGAGGGGATGGCTTCTAGTAAGGAATTATTTGGCTCCAGAGTGAGGGTTCCTTAGTTGACTTCTCTATGAAGTTAGGTGAGCCACTAAGATTGTGGTATAAAGTCCTAGTGATTAAGTTCACTCACAATATCATATCTTGGCCCAGAGTTTGGTCAAGGACTTTACGGTAATACGCAGATTTTGCGCTTAGGCTTGTAGCCATATATTTTGACAATGTATATGCACTATACATACAATAAGAGGGTTATACGGAGCCCGCATGTGATAACTGTAGCTAACGCTTAGTATCTCAGCGATAATACTCAGTTAGTTGTGACAATACGCCCACAAGCGTAGTCTGATACTAAACTAGTGAGGATACTCGAGGTGCCCAGAGACATCAACACTAGATTGTCAGTCTAGTTCTACCCACCCCAATGCATACATGAATCTGCATACTTGGATGTCTCAAAGTGGGATGAGTACTGGTGATGGTGTTACCCAGGGAAGGCATCAGAAGGGGAATGCAATCCTCGTACTGCACTAGCGGAAAGACGGACGCCGGAGGATAAGATCTACAATTGCCTTACAGACTGGCAGGAGGATCTTAACATGTTACCATGACTAGTTGGGTTGTGATGCGGCACAGCTACTAGATGATTAAGCTAGGCGAATTTGATATTTGATTATCAGCCGACTATTGACTAGGAAGGTCCTACTGCAATAAACCCGATAATCTTACAGTGGATAGGCTATCGCCAAGCCACAGCTCTGACAATCCACAAGCTCTGAGCATTGTGCTAGCACACATAACTCTGGGTTTCTTGGTATCTACTTAAAGCTAGCGAAGTGAACTATTGCTGGGAGATGTTATTATCTTAAAGGGATTGAGCTGGACTTGCTCAAAACCTACCAGATGACCTCAAGGATAAACATGCGGACACGTACCTGTGTGGAGCCCTGAAACATCCGATGGAAGGAACAGTTATTTGTGGTATGAGATTCCGCGAGGACCAGAATATGTTAACCCATTTTAATTTCTTTTACTTTGATACCCAAATTGGGACCATACCTAAATTGAGGCGGTTTCCTAGATAAATGTACAATATGTCTGGGCTAGAGTTTCCTTTCTTAGCTAAATTCCTCTCTTTCTCGAATTTCCATTTCCATTTCTCTCCGACTCTGTTTCATCTCTTTTTGTATTAAACTAGTAAATACCCAGTATATAAGCATGATGTATTTATCTCATAAATCAAGTTATCTTGCCACCTCTCATAACCACCTGTTGTGACAAAGTCAAAGGTCTCTTCACCGCCAGAGTCTGCTAGTCCTCTTAATTCCCCCTGGTTTAAAAGCACCAAGTCAATCAAACACCATAACTGGGCATTTGTTTAGGGCGCGTATGGAGTCTAGCTTTCTCTTTGAAGTTAATATTATATTCTATCTTATAAAGTTTGGATTGGTGTAATAGAAGCTTTGTAACAGCTTTTGTGCCCGCTTGAGATTGAGTTAGATCTTTTGCGTGAATCTAGTTGCTTCCTTAGAGGGGACAGCTTCTAGTAAGGAATTATTTGGCTCCAGAGTGAGGGTTTCTTAGCTAGCTCTTAACAAGTATTAGCAAGCCACTAAGATTGTGGTACAAGTTCCTAGTGATTAAGTTCACTCACAGTTTCGTAGCTTGACCCAGAGTTTGGTCAGGGACCTTACGGCGTTACACTAGCTGGAGCCAGAGTTTGCCCAGGAGTGTTTCACAACCTGGTTTCTATTGCGCTAGCTGGAGCCAGAGTTTGCCCAGGAGTGTCCTAGTTGCGTTGTATTGGTTTTGGTTTTGGTTATTGTTGGACACACACACACACACACACGGTTATTTGGGTTTTTGGTCGGACATATGTGCACAACTTAGACAATAGTCTACACTAGTTCAGTTCATAGAACTTACTAGACCTTGTCACACTATGCTAGTTCAGTTGTTTCACTACATTGGCTGGTGTAACATCTTACATTCAATATCTTAACTTTCTTTGGGGAATCTTTGACAACCCAGCCTCGCTCCCTTTAAATAAATTGATAGTCTGGTTAGGCACGGTCTTGTATTTGTTAGGTTGTTTTCTAGTGCCTTTCACATACCAGTACAAACCAAGCCAATTAACGGCATCACAGCAGCTAGTGCCAGAGTTTGCCTAGGAGAATCTTAGCTTTGTTGTATTGGTTTTGGTTATTTGGTTTGGTTATTTGATTTGGACATATACACACACAGTTCCCTCATACACCCATACACCCAACTAGGCTTCTCTCAACTTAGTTCTAAGAGTTGTCTAAGCTTAGTTCCCATGTTAGTGCTACAGTCTTGAACCTGGAGCAGTTGCGCATGTACATCTGATACTATAAGACTTTCCCTCAGGGAATCTCTGACAACCCACCCTCGCTCCCTTACATATTGACAGTCTGGTTAGGTGTGGTAGTGTTTTTGTTAGGTTGTTTTATAGCACCTTTCACACACACCTACATGTAAATACCCAAATAATGTGCAACTTGGGGGTTCTTGAGGGCCCCTGATTATGGGTGGACATTCTAAATACCTGAATACAGGTTTGGACAAAAAGCCCTTCCATGAGCAGAAACCCAAAGAAGATTTTTCGGACAAAAAGGCCTGGTTTTAACCAGGTTTTCACCTAGGTAAGCCCTATACAGCAACTAGAGGCTGTTGGAGTGAGTTAAGGAAGTCGTCAAATAAAGTTTAACTTTCACTGCAGTCTATAGCAAGAAGCCCTAGCAAACGCATGGGGAAAAATTGTATTGAAAGCTATTTAAATAAACTACCAGTAAGTTGAATTACTAACCTAAAATGGAGAAATATACAGTAAGATAAAAGATAAAACGCAAGGTAAAACTGAGAAGCTCTGCACCAGTGTGCACTCTGGGGGAGAATAAACATCAGGAAAAGCCATTTTTGCCTAGGTGACCCCAGAGTGGCCCAAAGCAAACTAGGTGACCTATGAATCCTATGGCATCCTAGGAATTTGAGGTCGTCCCTTGCCAGTCAAGGCTCTTGAGGATTCCCTAGGGTATCCTAGGCAAACCCAGGGCAAGCCTAGGTTTGCCCAGGTGTTCCCAAAGTTGTCCTGGAGTTTCCCTGGGGCAAATACCCTGGGGAATCCTCAAGAGCCTTGACTGGCAAGGGACAAGCCCAAATTCCTAGGATGCCATGGGATTCATAGGTCACCTAGTTTGCTTTAGGCCACTCTGGGGTCACCTAGGCAGAAACAGCTTTTCCTGATGAACATCCGACACCACTGGATAGACTGTTGGCAAGCAATACTGATTGCTCAGCTGAGATTCACATTTTCAATAGACATGTGTGTGCATGTGTGTATGAAATGGGGATGCAAACAAACAAAGTAAGAATACTCCCAGGCAAACTCCAATTGCCGTGAGCTGTCTACAATGCAAAACATTTGTAGCAGCACATATTTACTTCAAGCTCAGGCTATAGTATGAAATGGTAGTGAACAGTTGTAATGTAATGTTTTAATATAAGTATTATAAAACAAAGACTTAGAGGTAAGTAACTATTAATATTAATCAGCATACCTTAGTGTACTTGTACTGGCAGGTCAGACAAGTACCCGCAGGTATACTTGCGCAAAGACTCGCAAGTCAGTGACCCGTTTCCCTGTCATGCCCTAGGCATATACAGACTGCCGACGTTTCCCACTTACCATTACATAACCCACTCCCACCGCATTTCCGGTTCCAATACACTTCCACTTTGCTTCCGTTTTACTTTTTCCTTCACTGTACACTTTCTATGATCCCGTCGATCCATTCTCCATCATTCTTACAATCATACATATGCTTTATGCTCATCCCGCCGCTTCCGCTTATGTTCATTGTTGTCTTTCATCCTTTGTACTTCTTTTGGCTATTCTTGTCTTTTCTACTCTCAGATTATTACCTATTGCTACTCCGGTCCTCGAGTACCCTTTATATAGTTCCGTACCATGTCAAGTACAGTAGATTGGAAATATTGCTTAACCCCTTGACTCGTGTGCTTTTGTGTGTTCTGGTTTCTCGCTTTATCTGTTTCTTTAACTCTGTTTCTTCACTCCATCGTTTTCACAACCTCTGCAATCTACTATCATCTATTTGGTTCCGCTCTGTTTGCGCCACATCAGGTCAGCTACCGCTTGACCTTCCGCTTCCGCTCATATTGCTATCAAAGCTGCTTGCACTTAGTGGGTCCTACCCTTCGAGTCGGAAACTCATCTACTCTTAGGCTTACTCGCTGAGTTCATTCTATTGCCTGTACGGACCTGCTGTCCTTACATTAGTCCCTTGGACGATCCCGACACGAGTCTTACATCCCATAGGCACTTCAGAACTGTTCTACACTCACATCCTTTCACATCTCAAACTAACTTTCCCAGTTCGGCTGAACAACGGCAGTACGGAGTGTATCCGCACTTTGGTTTCCAGGTATGTAACCCGTGCTTGAAGGATTCCGCCTAGATCCTTACATTCCCACGGGTCTTGCGCGGGTCACGGGTCAAGCCCCTTGGCCACGGGTCGCAAGTATACTTGACCCAGACTCATGGACATCTCTATCAATGGAGACAAGTTCGGGAGACCAAAGTAAGTAATATCAATATAAGACAATAGAACCCAACAGTTCAGGAAGGTAATAGAGTCAGAAGATAATAAGAGCCAATGATATGAAGAGATAAGGAGTAGATGAGATAAGAGTTGGAAAGGAACTGGATACACGCTGGATTGATAGCCATGATGATCCAAAGGTGATCTGAGACTTGGCGAGTCAGCATGATTGTAACATTGGTCCAATTCATGGTTCATTGAATTTTTGGTAAATAAACTGAATTGAATTGGACCTTCAAACTCTAATATGGGTAATTTCCTTCCAAAGAGCAATTTCAACACAGAATTCTCAAGTATCACATCCTCTGTTATCATCTTGGCATTTCTTTGCAATTTGGCTGCATTGATTTATCACCAATTCATCATTTCTTTCTATCTCCCATCAAATATCCATATTATCTTGGCAACACTCTTCCCATCCATTCAATTGGTCTTTGCCGTTTGTCGCAGAGTAGCCATCATTGATTCACTTAATATATTGGGTGTGTTGTATCTCTTGAAGATCAAGAGGACACAGTGCTCTATTTTCCATCCATGTCCATTTAATTACTCCGGAAATGTGCCACAAGCCGGGACATTCCAATCCCGAGTAGGGATCCGCACCGTAACCATATAATACGGTTTACGGTTACGGTTTTACGGGTACCCGTAACCGTACCGTATAAGGCTTGCAAAGCTAGTTTACGGTTACGGTTACGGTACTCCCGTATACCGTATACTGACCATATATGTACGGCCGTATACGGGTACCATACGGCCCGTAAAATTACCCAGGAGCCAACAACGGCAAGGAGGTTATCTGACTGCTTTTCTATTCATATGGATACCACCAATGGTATTTCCGTTGGAAAGAATTGCTTGCTTTCTGAAATCGAGCCCTCAACGTCAGGAAAAATGGTATAAGCTTTCATCACCACATCAGATCACTGTGGGAATTAATATACTTGTTGTTGAGGTGGTCCTCTCTTTGAATGCAGAGACCGTTTGTGTATACCAGAATCAACATGAGACTCTTGAGCTTGTATTCAAAGCGAGTATATATACGCAAAGTTCAAGTTTTAGGTCTTAGTAATTTTTATACGGCCGTATACCGTAAAATTACCGTATAATACCCGTAACCGTAACCGTAAGAGGCTTTTTGGATCTCTTTACGGTTACGGTTACGGTCCTACCGTATACCGTAAGTGACCGTAAATTATACGGCCGTAACCGTATATGGTTACGGTGCGGATCCCTAATCCCGAGCCCATGATTTACCTTCCTTAGTACTATCATTTATCCTACCACTACTCAATTAGTGATGTGCGGGCTGGGGCCGGGCTCAGGAGCCGCGGCCAAGGCCCACTTAGCCCCGGCCAGGGCTGACAAAAAATCTGAGCCCAGCCCTACCACAGAGCCAAGGCCGGCCAGGGCTGGGCTGAGGCTCAAGCCGCGGCTCAGCACTCTGTAATTTATATTGGCATAGAGCACAAAAAAACTTCATTATGGTGTATATTAGTGACCAATTTGTGAGTAATCCTCTCAGTACTCAACAATATACCAGTCAAACACCCCACAAACATGCAAATAGAGGTTCATGGGATGGTCCACATAGTGATATCCATTCTATTGAGACTCACTATACACTGCCAATTGTCTATATTAAGCTCATGTATGACTGGCGCCGTCAAATTGGCCTAAGACTAGTAAAATGAGAAGAAATATGTCCAATCTGACCTTGAATAATCTCTCAACTAACAAATCATCTGCAGTGCTGAAGGCCGCGGCTCAAGCCCGGGCCGAAGGCTCAGAAAAATCTCAGCCTGGCCTTGAGCCCTCTTGAGCCCTTACCAAGGTCAGGCCAGGCTGGGGCTCAGTAGGGCCGGGCTCAGAGGGCTCAAAGGCTCCGAGCCCTGGCCCGCACATCACTATACTCAATAAATCTTGTTCCTACTTACTTGTAATCTCTAAAAGGGATTGAGGCCTTCATTGACTACTCGAGACCCCCAATGAACCCGAAACTTCAGTTAGCCCTTAAAAGCTACCTAAGTTTCACAATGGTTTTTTTTAAAATTTGTCCAAACTTGCCACTTGGTCCAAACCCAATCCGAACCATAGAGGGCAAGTTGCAGAGGGCCAACAGATGTATGTTCCTATCAAGCTCTGTCCACTGGAAGTGTGTACATCGCAACCTGATTTTGCTTGGCAGGTTCATGTAGTAATTATGATGCTGTGATACAAAATTAAAGCTACAATCAATCAATCAGATTACCTGTGTCCATTACCTGTGTCCATGGTCCGGGAGGTATGGAGTAAAATTAACCACCGGGCTGTGTAAATATGTATACTTGCATAGGTTGATCTCCATTTTTAAGCAAAGTTATCCAAACTATGAAATTTCATCATCTCGCTCCTTCCCCCCACTTACACTTAAGCATGACAATTATTGATCAGACACTGGGTTAGTCCATTCTCTTCAATGTTTCTAAGCTCATAAGTTAAGCCTGGCTCACATACTTGATTTAGGAGTATCTTTAACTGGTATCCTGATAGCTGGTGTCCTCTTTGGACTATTCACGTCACAGGTGTATTATTTCCACCAGAACTTCCCTCGGGAATCACCCTGGGTAAAATTTGGCCTTGTAAGAACTCTATTCCAAACAAGTCTGGCTGCTCAACTGAGTCTGTCAATTCAGGTTGATGGAATGTGGTAAGCGAACAAACCAGCATGGCTGGCAAATACTGATTGTATTAGGTTCATTGAATTGGCTCATACAATCTGCATTTTCCACATAGCGTATGTCTTGACTATCTCGCATTTCCAGGCTCTAGAGGTGCTGGTGACCGTCCCCCCGTCTTTTCCTGCCACCGTGCTCTTTCACGCGATAGTAGCAGTACTTGGTACATTGTTTTTTCTGTTCTCAGTATCATTCATCGAGATAACTTCTAAGCCCCCTCATAGCCCAAGGGTATTTTACATACCGAATTGCACGCTTAACAGGCCCACCATACATTATTCCCTGGGTTTGTGGTATCCTAATGCTTTACCAGCTGGGGTTTGACATGTTTCTATTCATTGAAACTGCCATTACCGCTGAAAAAAAGCATTACACAATATTTTATGCACTTTAGCTGGCTTGTACCTATTCCTTTGGTACTTCGTGCAGTTGTAGATGCAGTTATTTCTGCCACGTTAGTGTATAATTTGCTGGTACAACGGAAGAAGAGCTCATACAAAAGGTAAGCAAGGTCAACCAATACAGGTTCCTTATGATAATGTATGAATAGTACGATTGCAGTCATTGACAAGCTTGTGCTATGGTCCATTGGTATGTGTGTCAATTTATCCAATAGTTAGCATGTTCATTTTACTTATTTCTGGAAATTGTTCTCTAGAAACAGGGATTATCACAAGGTATGATTACTTCAAGTTGACAAGTCATCCATCGCAGTCAGCTGAAGGAATGGTTGAATTTTGAAGTGTTATTGGTATCGCATTGTTGATATGTGTGAGTTAGCATTCAGCGCCATTTTCTAAGATCTAACCATGTTCCATGGCAGTTCTTTGTGGACAATGAAACAAATTGTGAGTAATTCAATGGCTTTCTTGGCAAGTAACACCAAATGATTCTTGAACAGATGCTTGGGTTGCTCTCCTCATAATCTTTCCTAAAGGTATGTTTGATACCATTACTAGTGTGGAGGCAGGAAATGGATGATGAGAAATGTCACACCGCCCAGTTTTCTCTAACACTATGCTGGCCAAGTAAGATATCCAGTGCAAATCCAATGTCGTGAGGCCAAGCTGATATCCAAATTTGCAGCATGAATTCCAGAGTCAGATTGCGCGAGATGCAAGCAACAGAAGAAGTGTCTCTGGCTGTTTCAAAGGTAGACCTGGTTTGTAATATTCTTACGAAAGGTCTGACAATCTGACACTTTCATCTCTCTAGACCCATAGACATAATTCCACCTTAGAAACTTTGCGCTTTGCCACAAAAACCAGTGAAATGAGTTCTCATGCTCCAGAGGTCTTGGAGTTATCTGGAATGGCATAAAGCAACTATGTGGAAATCCTATGTTGATATAGCTCTTGGTACAGCTGTCTGGTCACTCTTCTGTTTCATATTTGCTTCATTTTCTCAATAAGTACATTACTCAGACTAAGTATTGCTAAATCTATATACTCTCAACTGCTAGTCTATCTACATCCTGCCCTTCTGCTATCAGCCTCTGTTGCATACTATGAGGGGCCCCCAGCCGCCACAATTGCCGTGGTTTTAAATGTGAACACACAACAACATATCCAAGAGTTGAAGTATAGAGGTCAAGTCGCGGCAAGCTCAAAGCAAAAAATTAAACACCCGGTAGACGATGACAGTGGAGTATGTATATCCAGTGTCCACACAGTGGGTCCAGACCAGAAGAATCGTTAGAATGGAAAGAACGTTGTCCTTTCACGACCTTCGGCATTGTTTACTGTTGGGGCGTTGGATAGGTCGAAGACGAGAAACGAAGAACAAAACCTACCTTTCAGCTACAGCTAAGGGCCTCAAGGAGATTCAGAATCCTTTAACGTTGGAAAATCTGGGAGCCCAATCGATAAGTTGGAGCAAGAAGGGCAGAGAAACAAGATAGCTGTCGTGATTCCTTGGGGCTTTTATACAAATTTCAACGAACATGCACTTCTGTACCCGAGTACCAGGTATCAGACTCACAGTGCCCATTCTTATCTTGAATGAGCCCCTATCATTGACTCTGTAGTACCAGGCATAGCCACTGCAAACCTAATAACTATTGCTGATGGGTTGAGACAGAGATCTCTTCAAGGTGGAAACTGTGCTCATAGCTGTTTTTTATTTGCACCAAGATGGAAATAGCAAGGTTTCCATCAAGTTTCCGTTCGAGTAAGGCTGGCCTAAAGTGATAGCAAATCACCCACTGTGACCCACAGAAACATAAATGTATAATGGTAAAATGAGAACTGTAACCGAGAAAATAGGTGAAACTTGGTGTGGTGCTTTCATGGAGTCCAATGCAGCAATTGAGATTAAAAGTAGCTGTAAATTAAAAATTTTGTTCTGCATGATTAACTTTACTAATATATTTGTGTGCAAAGTGAGAAACACACCTGTAATTTTGAAAATATTGGACCAGACTCCACCAGAAGAAGGAGAATCTGTTGTCCCTGGGTTTTCTTTCTCCTAACACAGAGTTATGATGCCAGTAACCTAGTAAAATATCTCCAGTCCAAGGGGTGGCCGGGTGGTGAACCCGTTACATCGGGTCAAAAATTTTTTTAAGCCCACCCAAGGGGACACCGACCGACCGAATGCTTATGTAAATTACTATATTAGGTATGTTATTCCCTCGCTTGTCAGGTGATACGTGACTCATTCAATTAATTTTAATGCTATCTCGAAGTTAAGTAAATTGCCAGTTGTGCAGCCCATCGTTAGCTCATAGATAAGATAGAACACAATCACTTGCGGTCCCGTAAAGGAAATGGCTGGTGCCTGTACCCCCACAGGCCATGGGACAGGCAGTAGACTCAGAGACCTGCACTGTAACCTTGACTGTAACAATATATGGTTCAATAATGCCATGAAATTGCAGTTGCTTAGGCTAGCACTGTACCCATAAGTATATATAGAAATCTCAAGGGCTAAAATCCTATGGGCTACTGTAAGTAATTCCACTCTGGAGGCCCTGGCAAGTAGTGGCAAGGCTCTTTCAAGCAACTTTGAAGTGCCTGTCAGTGTGTAAGTACTGTTTTCAAGCCAAATGAAACCAACAAGTCTAATGAAAATAGATGATCCAAATTTTTTTAAGACCCCCGACCAGGACACCGACCGACCAACCCGATATCACGGGTTCACGGCCCGGCCACCCCTTGCTCCAGTCAAACGTTGGAGTAAATTAAGGAAGTCGTCGGATAAGGTCAACTTCACTCTGGAGATCTAATACTAAATAGCAGAAAGCCCTAGGGGAAGATAATATTGACTTGTTTAAATAACCTGCAGCTATGGAGAAATATACAGAGATACAAGATAAAACAAAGTAAAACAGATACAGTAGTGTGCACTCCGGGGGATAATAAATATCCAAAACTACTGGAGAAATATCGGCGAGAAAATCGATTGCTCAGGTGATAAGATCTCCTACATATCCCCATAATACTACTACAATACTGCTCAAGATGAGAACTTTACTCTAGGTTAGGTTAGGCTAGGTTAGGCTTGTTACCAGAATGGGAATTCCTACAACATTCTAGGTACGCGCTCCATTCAGGCATCTGACCTCTCCGCAGCCGAAAACGGTGTATCATCATATAACCGGTAGCTGATCCACCACTTGAACAGCTATTTGAGGTCGCGGACACACTCATTTTAACGAGAGAAATCCCAGTTCAAGAATGGTCGTCATTCACGCTCTAGGACATCTCATTGCTCTTATCGCAGGCGTACATGCAGCCTCCCCGGAGGTTCAATTAGGAGGCACGACGTTAATAGGGAGAGATGTGACGTTACTGCACCAAGATTTCTTTGGAGGTGAATCATTTTTATGTTGCTCTATGAAGAACGCAGGTTCATCATCTTGGTTTAGGTATCCCTTATGCGGAACCGCCTCTTGGCAAACTGCGCCTTCGGCCACCAGTTCTGAAAACTAGTCTCAACACAACGCAATTCGACGCTAGTAATTTTGGAGACTCTTGCTTACAGCCACAGCAGTCTGTAAGAAGGACAATCTGCGTGGAGGACACGGCGACTGATATGTCTCTTTTGCTAGGGTGTTCCTGCTGTGCCGAATCAGTCAGAGGATTGCTTGACAATAAATATATTTCGACCTACGGGCACCTTACCGAACGCATCCCTTCCGGTGATGTTCTGGTAAGCGTAACGTTTTGGTAGAATGTTGAGGTGTATGATGCTCATTTTTACGCAGGACCTACGGTGGAGGTTTCGAATTTGGATCGAGTACCATGGTGATCATTTTTTGGTGAAATTCTCTGAAAAATGAACAAACCAAGTAAACCTTCGTAATGCAGTTTAACGGAACGTCGATTGTAGCACAAAGTGTTGCTCGGGTAAGGAGGTTATGTATCTGTTCCTACACGTTTTCTGATTCGTTATTTCCCCCTTCGCTAGGGAACCCCGATCATCTACGTGAACTATAACTACCGACTTGGTCCTTTGGGCTTCCCTCAAGGGCAAGAAGCGGGTAATCGCAAAGCTCTCAACCTGGCTTTGGAAGACCAAGTTACTGCGTTACAATGGGTGCAAGCCAATATCCGTGCGTTCGGCGGAGACAGAACCAAGGTATACATGTCCTTTGTAGCGTTGGTGGTGGCATTTTGAATCTTCTCCCATGCATTATTAGGTTACAGTGTTTGGAGAGAGTGCTGGAGCAGTCATGACCGCTATTCAACTTTTGACTCCTGACTTTTCCAAGCTTGCAAGAGCGGCAGTGAGTTCTTAATCATCATTACTATTTTGCAGGTGTTCAATTATCCCTCCAGATATTCGAGTCTGGCTCCGCCGCCTCGTCTTTGACATTCGACGCCCAACAGCACCAGGTTGACTGGGACAACTTTGTCTCAGGAGTTCCCGGGTGCGAGAATCTTTCCAAAACGAACAACACCTTTGGATGCCTCCAGGCCGCCAATTCCACCGCCATTCTGGCGGGTCTCCTTATCTCGTCAGCTGAAACCACAGAGCAGTTCCCATGGAGTCCCACCGTCGATGGTCCGGGAGGGTTTATTCCAGAGCTTCCCTCGATGCTGTTTTCCAAAAACATATTTGCGAAGATTCCGTTTATCTCTGGCACCAACTTGGACGAAGGTTTGTCGTGTTTTTGTCTTTCTCGTTTCACTTGTTCATAAATAATTCGCCCGTGCATCCTCTAGGTACTCTCTTCACCCCGACCACTCCAAACTACACCACTGCAGTTGTCAAGGCTGGCATTATTGCGACCTATTCGCCACCTTTGGTCTCCGAAGCTCAATTGGAAAGCGCGGCAGACCGCCTGCTGGAACTCTACCCGGATATCCCTGCTCTCGGCTCCCCGTTCAATACTGGGAATGACACTTTCGGGCTTAGTCCTGGCTTCAAAAGATCTGCTGCACTTGGTAAATCCAAATTTTTCTGATCTGAAATATTGGAAGGCTTTATAATATTTTATTCATTTCTTAGTCGGAGATACCGGCTTCCATTCCCAGCGAAGGTTATGGACACAGACAGCAAGTAACGCAAACGTGAAAACTTTCGGATATCTGTTCACCCAGCCCCAACCTGAGGACCCACCTTTCCTTGGAGGTGAGTTTTGGACAATAATGAAAGGAGGGGTGACCGAGTCTTGCCACTGCAGTGGGACATGGTTCGGAAATCGCCTATGTATACGGCACAGTACTCGTCAATGGGACTGCCTCTGATACTTTGCTGAGTACAACTATGATTGACTACTGGGTTTCGTTTGCCACAAGTTTGGATCCAAACGACGGAAAGGGTAGTGCCCGTAAGTGTAGATCTCTTTGGTTTCACAATCCCACATCTAAAATCTAATTCTGCAATGCCAGGTCCTAAATGGGAGCAATACACTCCGGATAACCAAGTGCGTCAGAAGTGCGTCTGGGGCACGTCGCTGACTGATTATGAACAGGTCCTTATTCAACTTAATGGAGACAATCTCACGACGATCCGTGACGATTATCGCAAGGAAGGAATTGATTTTATCAACTCCGTTCCCCTCACCTTTTATCACAGGCGGTCGTTGTGATGGTTATACAGTGTTCGCATTAGAAAGAAACGAAAGCTTGTTTTCTGTACCTGAATTACAGATGGAGGCACTTTTATATTTCGTATGTCAGATTCACAAGCCAAAGCGTTTGTCAATCCATGACTTGAGATCGACTTGAGGAATTCGGACAACAATTTCTACAGAGACCAGACGCTAGGAACTGTTGACAAGAAGTAGTAGTGCATCTGCATCAGGTTGCCAAAGTAGTCTAAAATCATTTGGCCAAGGGATTGACAAAGGTCGAGGTGTCGGAATGAAAAGTAAAGATGGTAGGGTAGTGGTGCATCGAGCTGTTTGAGCTCGCCGAGAGAGGTGATTGGACGAGAAAGAGACTAAGACAGAAAAGTAACTTACAATACTAGTATCATATTCCTTCGCAGTAGCCCGATAAACTTAAACACTGAGTACTGAACATTAGTCTCAAGTATCATGCATCGGAGTGCTGGCGGTTAATCAACGTCCATATCACTAAACAGATGCGGTCCCACAGCAGAAGCCACCCGTGAAGATTTTGACGAAAACTCGATCAATCGGTCTCTAATCAAAGCGCAATGATAATAATCAACCAGATTGAGTAGTGCTCATGAAAGCATCTCACCGTTTGCGATCTCTCAGAACTGTGAGCATTTCAATCACATTATCTTGGTCATCGATATCCAGTTCACCCCCGGGTAGGGTTTCTGCGAGTGTTTTAGCTTGTGAAAGAAGCGATTTGAACTCGTTGGTCTGATAAAACGAGCTGTGGATGAGCAAAAGCTTTGAGACAAGTATACCGACTGACCGCGTGAAGGACTGCTTGCTTTGCGTTGTTTGTTGATATTCCGTCTGGCTTCTGCGTTAGCTCGAGGACGGTGACGAGTTTCAGCAGTAGATTGTCGTATGGGATGGTGTTCGTGGTTGAGGCCATATTCATCCACGTGATCGAGCATTAGTTACGTACACGTGCTCTCACCCTCGTCCTCTCCGTCGCCAACTTCACTCTAGCTTTTCTACGCGCGCTCTTCCCATTCTCCTTGCAATGCCTCCCGACATCGGCTACAGTTCTTCTGATTCACCAAACGCGCTCGATGAAAGACGCGCATGGCGGTGCTACCGATAATGTTCGCCTCATTGTGGTACTCGGCTCTTTTGGCCTGGCCGAGTATGCCGACAGCAGAAGCGAAATGACGTATCTGAGTGTTCTAATCCTTCCTTCCTCCACTCACTCGAAGCAATGGTGCAAGTACTCCTCCTAGGCGGGCACGGTAAAGTTGCTCTGCATATGACCAAACTCCTCGCTGCCCGCAATCACAAGATTACTTCCATTATCCGCAATTCAGATCATGCACAAGACATTCGCAACCAATATCCGGAAAATCCAGAGTTGATTAACCCTGTCGTGTCGTCTATTGAAGACGCAGATGAAGAAGGTGCAAAGAAGCTCATGGATGGAATCGATTGGGTTGTCTGGTCTGCAGGTAAGTGCAAAGATAAATATCAAATAAATCTTATTTAATCTCATGATGCTTTCAGGCGCTGGAGGCAAAGGTGGCCCCGAGCGTACCAAAGCCGTTGATGAAATCGCCGCTAAACGCTTCATCAAAGCCTCTCTCGCTGCTCCATCCGTGAAGAAGTTCCTTATGGTCTCTGCCAGCAGCAGTCGACGCTCGCCAGCTTCGTACTGGGATGAAGACGATAAAGCCGCATTAAAACGCACTTGGGAGATGATGGGAGTATACTGCGAAGCCAAAACTGCGGCGGATGAGTATCTGTATGACGAAAGCAGGAAGAGTACGAAATCGGAATGGGTGGATATCTGTTTACGGCCTGGCGGGCTGTCAGATAGTCCTGGGACAGGGAAAGTTAATCTTGGGAAAGTGAAGCTGACGGGGAATATTACGAGGCAGGATGTCGCCGCTGTTGCAGTTGAGCTTCTGGAGAAGGAGAATGGTGGCGGGCTATGGATTGACTTGATCGGTGGTTCCGAGTCTATTGCAGCTGCAGTTGATAAGGTCGTTTCTGAGCGTATTACATCGAAGGAGTAGGCTGTTGTTCTCGTTATTGTCTCCAAAGCACGTATCTCCTTTCTATCTTACGTTGACTCATAACTGAGTCGTTTACGACTGTTATATCATGAATGCGAGTAGCTAAGTATGCATACTCGGAAGATTGGGAGTCCGGGCCTCTCGGCCTCCTCACGAAAATACCTTCCGTCAAGGCCATCTTGGTCTATCTCCGCATCGCTTGTGTTTCCCGCGAAACCTGTGGATATCTCCTCGATCTCGAAGAAGCTTTTCCCTGATAACAGGCTTCCCCGAACCTCGAGATGGAATGGAAGTCCATATAGCAAGCATATGGCCGAGATGCAAATTACCGATAAAAGCAGTTGATATACCCCATTTTAGAGTGTACATATCACTTTACGCCAACTTTACGAGTATAACGTATTACTAACGTTATGTATGTACATGCAGCTTCTCTACTTTACAAGTCCTTTCTATTTTGGGGCCCGAGATATACAGCTTTGATATTTCCTGATAGGGATGGCCATGTACCCTTGTCACTCACGCCAGGCTCGGTCTGTGAAGGTAGATTGTAGGATCATACAGACCTGCTACACCAAATCACTTTCATGGTAGGTATCCACAAGCGAAGAAAAGGTACAAGTTACTAACCGAGCCGAAGAGAAGGTGGTATGATCGCTCGAAAGTTCACAATCCTAGTATCATTGAACGAATACACGTAACACAGCGGCTTGCGAAATTAGTGGTGGAGAAAACTTCATACTGACCTACCGAGCACCGGAAGAGAATGACATTCAATCAAGGATGTGAGCCTTGCTTCGACAAAGGCGTATGTAACGTGTAATTCTATGCTCGGTAAGGTAGGGACCAGACTCGACAAACTTGAACCATGGTCGTCAATCTTGTGAGTTAAGGAGTGCAGCGCGAGCAGGAGCAATCTATCAGACTACTACACATAGAAAGAACATACCAGAGTCGGAGAAGAGAATGTACCGTCTGGCACCTATCCCTCGTCCCAGGATTGAGTTTTGCCTATATCACGTCGAGGTATTCGCAGTACTTCTAGTACCATGCGCACGTATATATAGGTTGCGTTAATGAAAGTTGTAGAGCCGAGCTGAATGCCGATGTTCACAAAAATTGTAAGTATTGATTGTTGTTAGGAGTCGCGAGGATGTGGTGTATTTGGATTTTATGATTGGAAACGATCAAGCAAAAGGAGGTCCGAGGAAGTGTTGTGTAACTTTAACGGACCCGGGACAGTCCAGACCAGTGGCAGCAGTTGGCAGCAGTAGCCTACCCAAGTACTCAGTACTCAGTTGGTACCCAGGACGTTTCCGCACCGCGACTTCGCGGCAGTAATGCCGTATATTATCAGCGGTAGAAGCACCTTCTCGTCTGTGGAAATGCCACCACATCATTTCGGGAAAAGTGAGAAAATATCCGAAAACAATGATTTCCCCACATAGACATTCTCGTCACAGGAATCGGTGGGTTTGAAGGCCGAGGACCTGGCTTGGTACTACTCTAGTAGAGAACTGAAACGCCTGACGCCGGGTAGTTTCAATATGGTAGGTACCTGTAGGTACTCAAATTCAGGTAGGACAGATCGAATAGTACCTCCTCGAATTCATGTCCCCGACGCTCAAAGTCCGTTTGTTTGAAGAGAAAACGGCGTAGTAGTAAATAAAAATAAATCAAACGATTGTTTTTCGGCGCTTATCGAAGCCATGCTTTTGTGTCATACCTTCATGCAGCATGTCTTCGTCAACACAGAAGCTGTTTAACTTTGGCATATCGCTTCAGAATGCGAACATATTCGGTGAAAATGAATGGTTCGTACCTTACGAGGCTCCGCTCGCCAAATACTTGGCTGACTTGACTGACCTAGTAGAAACATCGTCAACCCTTAGACCAATGGGTGTCATCCCAGCTCCTCTCTGGAGCTCGCTTGGACGGCGTCTGCTCCTCTTTGCAAGATCTTCGAATCCTTTCCAGAGCGCCAAATTGCATGTACGAAATCCGGATAAAACTGTTTGTAACCACCTTGGTTGCGATACTATATGATCCCGCTGTTAATCTCTTTATTGTTCTATTCAACACCCACAAATCTTGGGACAACACAAAGGTAGTTGACTCGCGTACACTTGAATACGCTTGAATACAAGTCATTGGCAGCCGAAATAGTACATGACAGAAGCACGTCTGTATTTTTTTCATCAATTCTAGGACGCCTTTGTCGAAGATTTCGATGCGTCTTCTGTCGTCGATACAGTGCAGACAGGAATGATGGATATCGACAAGTGGGTTTTCACGAAGCTGTAGAAGATCTTCCAGATGGAGTGGCACATTTGTACGTCACGGTTTACGCGCCTACTTTCAACGTCATGCAGCTCTAATTCTTGAGTTCATACAGGAAGCTCAGTATACATAAACAACGACAGCTACACGGCGTACAATGGAACCGAGCGCAGGGTGATGCTGGTGTACTTTACCGCTTCTGTCGAGTTTGACTGATGCGCCGTGATGCCATCCGAACTCTACGAGACTTTACGACTCCGAGAGCAAGACTGAGCAAGACCCACCAACAACCATCACGGTCAAGTCTCAACTACATTGTTAGCACGGGACGAAACCAGCCGCCTATACAATTTGGAGATCATCTTTTGCATGGTTATCTTGTCCCTGTGCCCATGTCGATGTCCCATGGGACCGAATAACGGAAATAGCGGCCAAATCGTCGTAGTCTCCTATACAGTCCTATGCTCAATGAGATAAGTAGGTGTCAGGATTAATAGGATTAATCCATTATACGTCGAACGCCGGATCAAGGAGTTGATGAGCTTTAAAAACTAAAAGGAAGCGGAAGCTATCTGTGAGAAGGTTGACCATTCTCTGCAGATCTACTTATTGGAGATTTATGCGGTGGTACATGGCTGACCATCCCACTCCACGCGTTTCGCACGACAATACCGTCAACCTCATAAACAAGTACAGCGATAAGCCAATGAACCGAAGTGGATACTGTCCGAGCAAGGATGGGGCTCTACGTACGTCCTTGAACAGGTCGAGGACACTAGGGTATTTTCCGGAGATTGCCATCTTCCTCGTGACTCAGTCATGACTCGAACTCTTTATCACAGCAGACCATAGCTCAAAATGGCGAGCTCAGAGTCATTGCAAATTGGTAATGTGTCATGCTTTCTTTCCCTCGACCGACGGTGAATGTAGCAGCATTTTTTCACAGTAATCGCTTTCAAGGACTTCAGTGTCGAGGTGTACGCGTGGCCGAGTAGAACTGCTAATACATCCCACAGTCTTAGCGCAACACTATTGTGTAACCTACAGGGAGTTCCGCTTACTACGCCTTTAATATATTATTCTTACCGGTTATAGGTATCAACGTCCTTCTGCTTGACGAGGAACTAGAAGCCACAATCGATCATGTCTTCCGCTGTCTTTCTCCCATCTCCAGAGGACCTGAATGCAGTATGAGGGGCGAAATCAGATCAGATTGACCGTAGGCAGTGTTGACCCTAGAGAATGGCTCGTTCCTCCGCGTCCGCAAACCTTCCTTGGCAAACGGTCCCTGCAAGGTTTCGCCATCTGGTTGCACGATGTTCCGGTCCAGATTTTGGTCTTCCAGTGTCCAGCAAGGGCTCAAATTCAAACTTTGCTTTGAGGATGCAGTAACACTGTTGTTTTTTCATCGACATCCTTCGACGCTGTACAAATCACGGCCTATACTTTGTTGCACTCGAGACCATCAAGATATTGTGATTTTCTCCCTTATTCCGATTATCAATCTAATCGGTCAACATCTTATACAACCGTTCGTTTTCCTGTTCTTTATGGCTTGAATTGATGTGGCACTGTGAACGGCTGAGCCCTTGGTCGGAGATCTCGAATGAATCGCTTGTGTTCCATTGGCCTCAATTGCCTTCCACCCACCGTGATAGCTGCCTGAGCCTAACGCGACAGAGACGGTGAGGCGCTGGTAGTAAGAGCAATGAATATGTTCAAAGTAAAGCCTCTAATAAACCCCTTCAGCACCTGCCTCAGAATAATGATATGCGGGTGTATGTTTGCGGCCCGCGTTCTGGGATCATCAGTGTCATTCTATCCTGTGAAGAGGGTCAACAGACATCAAGGAAGAAAGAAAAAAAGCATGGAAAAGACCGTAGTCGGAAGGATAGTCCCAGCGAGAACAGAGTTAACCTCGGGTACAGCTAGGCCCGGCGTGAGATTCAGCACATCAGCTCTTGCTTGCTTCCGATTCTCGTCCAGCATCAGGGTTTTCAAAGCTTTTCTTTTATTCTAGACTGGTATTAGGCGGCGCAGAACAATTATAGCCCCCTAACTCCAACAATGTTCCCTGAGCATAGCCGTCGTCGCGTCTGCTAAATATACCTTATTAGACGATGGGTAATGTAGTATGAACGAATTACCCCACACTGAGGCTGATGTCGCGTCAGGCTCTTGTGAGGGCTTGTCGTAGCTCGATTAACGCCCGAGGAATGCACGGGCCAAGCGCTGCCATTCCTACAAGCTTTCAAGAAGTCGACAGCTGTATATCCTCATTCTTCCGGCTGAAGATTCAACCCACTAGCTTTTTTCTATGTAGTATATAAGTCACGAGGGCGTGTACCATGACGAGCAGAGGAGATCCTCCGCGACGATTTTATCGCGATATTTCAGAGATATGTGGAAAGGGACAATCATTCAAATTGATCTGCTCGGTTCAAAAACTGATAAAATTCCGCGGTACCTCAATCGTACCTTACAACCAAAGGGGCGGTTGTGGAACTGGGAGGAGGAGGCGAACAAGATGTGAATTATGATTGCGATGAGAGCGCTTTAATCGGAAGGCCGAAAACGAACTACGCGCGGGAATTAACACCGAACTTCTTTTTATTTTAATCTTGGAATCAGAGCGGCCTATGAATGGCTCTTTCCTCCACTTCCACAAGTTCACATGCCAAGTGTGCCATTCAGAACTTATTCAGGGCATGTACACGACAGACTTTCAAATTTCCTTCATGTCAATCTTCGAAACTGGAAGTCGGAGCGAAGTTTAATGTTACCAAATCACACCTGATTCGTGGCGTATGGTCGCAGCTAAAAGCCCAACCCCTCGCAGTTTTTTGACTGCGGCCACCCCCCTCTGGTAATATGGACCTGGACAAAGGGAGCTCTCCAATCTCTAGTCCTCAACAAGGGCCAGCCGAGTATCAGCCTCATGTACCACGGATTACCACGTCTTTTCCAGGTTTCGAAGCACAGACGAGCCAGCCAAGGATCCCACCAGAATTGGAGGACAACCAAGGTCCTCAGCATGGGCCTGCCGAGTATCATCCTTATTTTCCGGGTTACGACGCACAGACAAACCACCCAAGAATATCACCAGAGTTGGAGGACAACCCAAACGCGAATTCGTCTCGTTCGACTCATGCTGCGCCATACGTCCAAACAAGTGGCGAACACCTTATAAGAGGCCCTGACCGGCCTGACCCGACACAGCTGGAGGATATAGTTCCACTTGATCGCGAAAAAGAAGGAACCGGTGCGTAAATTGCGTTTATCATCGTAGATAACTGTTCTGATATGAGTCCTGGAATTAGGCTCAAACAATCAAAGTCCGTTTAAAGCCAACTTTGGACAATGCTAGGAGCGAGTGTAAAAAATTCGACCGGAAAGCAAAGATGACAGGATACGCTCTCAATGTAGCGATAGGTGGGTAACTCTATGTTTTTTCCTGATCTCTTCCTTACATCTAAGTCATAGGGCTTCAAGTTTTATTTGGAGCTTTAACGACGGCTGTATCTGCAGGAACTTCCGGAAAATCGGTAAGTAGTTACGGTGTATATATATGGATATATTGGCCTAACATTCCTCTTGTCAAGACATCCATCGGACTGCCAGTTATCGGTAAGATCGGAATCTCATTGCTCTTGTTTCGAATAAATCTGATTATTATTTCAAAGGCGGAATGGCGACACTGGTAGCTAGCTATTTAGCTAGAGCAAGAGGATCCAATGAACCTGAGCTCTCGATCATCCGAGTAAAAGACCTTGAACAATTCATCCGGGAATGCGAAGCTTTCGAGATGGATTACGGACATCTAGCTAACCATGACCATGACGCTAAGCTCGATCAGTTTCGACGGAGGTTTGAAGAGCTCCTTGGTAATGGGAACGGGTGCGTGCCTAGTCTAACATATTCTCAACTTGAGCCTAACGCCGCATCATGTTTAGGGAACGCCGGCTTGCAACTTCCAGTAGTGTATAAGATATGTCAGGTGTACACTATCAGTGTGTGCAAAAGGCTATAATTTACGATAATTACACTCAAGGGATTTGGACATTGGAACTTTTGCGAATACTTTATCCCCAATTTCCCCCTACCCAGAACTATTCACACTTTATTGCATACATCGGTAGTTCAGGAATCTGGAGTCGTTGTCACAGCACAGAACATTTCTTCAATTCGATACAATCCTTACTACAAACACTTGTCACTTGTACTTGACATCCGTTATACCTTTCAAGTTCGACTATCTTTATTCATTTTTGCATCCAATGTATCCCAAAAGAGCTCTACTCATTAAAATGGTGCCTTATGCCTGTGTGCGATACAGATTGTGAATGTGACAGATGTTCTTGAAGACTCGAAGAGCCGGATAGTATTCACGTAGTGATCGCAGAACTCGGTACAAGCGGGAGGACTCCAACTTGGGAAACTCTTCGGAGTAAGCTACAACTTAATCAAATAAGCCGCCGTGCTTAAGTTCATGGAAATTTCCAGTGGTCCAGTTTGAGATCGCAAGGAATTAATTACAGTAATTACTTAAGTGGCTGTATATCATAACCGAACTGAGATTCACTGGAATCTGTACATAAAACGTCGGAGAAAGAGTGTAGATGATTATGCGGGACCGTAGGTCGGTCCGGTCATCGAATCAAGAATAAGCAAGAAGTACAGTACTAAGATCCATCGCACATACGGATACAGATATATTATGGCGGTACGAAAACCAGTGCATACACATTTATTAGAAACGCGCGTAAATCAACCTATCTAGCTTCAAAAAACCGAATGTATAGACATGCTTCAACTCTGATGCTGACGCTTAACACAAGTCTAATATGAACTTCTCAGTATAGGTGCCAGACCGTTTACGCAGCAGAGACGTACCTATCTTCCTATTCAAAATCCTCCTTCCTCAACACTATCCCATTGACAATTCTCCCTATATGCGTCTGCCGATACTTATTGCCCTTCCTTCGCAGCGATGTCAGCTCCTTCAAAAATGGCACTGGACTAACGACAAATGGGCAATCCTGGTAAAACCCCCCATCATCAAACATTCTCTCTTCCGGTCGTACAAAACCATCGCTGTTGACTGATGGCCCAGTCACATCTTCAAAATCGACTCCCAAGCCAAGGAATGCGCACAAGTTGCGGTAGATGTTGTAATTTCCGATGTACAGTTGACCAGAGAAGAGGTTGAGCTGAGAGATAGCAAGCATGTCGGGGCTTGTCCGATCCCAACTGGCAGCCAGCGGTGGTATGCAGAAGAACTTCAAGTCGTCAAAGGTACGCATCTCCCGCCTGACTCGAGGAGCATACATATGGAGATTGACATGGGTACTTTTCCGAATAGCTGGCAGAAGCTCCTGTGCCTCGTACGGACTGAGTACAACGATATTCATGGCAAGATCTGATGATGGGCATGAAAGTACCCAATTCACCGGACGCATGTGCTCCTTTGAGGTCTCAGTATCAGATATCGCTATAGCAAAATCCTTCGTTGCCCATAGTGTATGCCTCCAAGGCGAATCAACTGGCCGCAAGTGCTGTCGTACTGCGGCTACTACTGCCGCTGGGATTGTGTTAAAGAGCGGTTGGAAGGCAGCAGATGTATTCTTGAGAATCCCAGTCTTGACAAGTACACGTACCTCGTCGCTGACCCGATGGGTGTGTGGCTTGGCGCGAGGCGGACGCTTTAGTTGGCGCTCCTGCTCTATTTCTTGTTCGATTTCCCTCTCCTGCTCCTCGTCTACGCTGGCATCACCAATGTCTGTTATCCCTAACATATCAAGCCTAGCCTGCATTTCTGGAATCTGGTTCACTTTCGCAACATTCGGGGAAGTGTTAAGAGAGGATTGTGCCGAGGGAGGGAGGTACAGTTGTTCGAGTGTCCTTGCTTCTGGTTGTTGCCATCCAGAGCGCAACTCGGCAATGTTAGACGGTGAATCCGACTCTTTCGCTGTGTTAGACGGTGAATCCGACTCTTTCGCTGCAGCCCATACAAGGTCTCTCTGATGAAAATCAACGCCTTGTTGTACCCAATGAGGGATATGATGCTCTATATCCTCGCAAGTTCTTAGCATCGCCCACCGCAAGATATCAATGACTTTGATGGCAACACCGTCGCTCTTGTTAGCGGCCGCGCGAATGGCTTGAGCTATTTCCAGTGGGGCAAAGAACAAGACGCTATGTCCATGTCCAAGCTGACGCAGTCTCATGCAAGCTATAAAGATAACATACGTCAGCTGTTGAGCGAGAGAGTAAAGTACGAATCACTTGCCTTGCACTAGTCTGTCCTTAGTGACTTTGTTTCCAAGTGTCACCAACGCACGAGATCCGCGAGGAAATTTCAAGTCTGTCCCTCGCGTGTGTGCGTCATCAAGGTAGATTATGCAATCGCCGAGCCTATCTCGGAAGGATGAGGAAATGAATGGCTCGACAGCGCCATCTCGCATCAGCACTGTAATCTCGTCTTTGTGGTCAAAGTAGACCGCAGCTTGGGCATCATTATCAATTTGCAACCATACCTCAGCAACCTTCCGGTTGATTCGTAGAACCTGGGCACCGACATCAAACAGAATGCGTACAGGTGGGCTTCGTGATGCCATTTGGAAGAGCAAGTCCTTCAGAGGGACGTGTTTGAGGGAAAGATCGCCTGGCGTGATGCATGGGCCATTCTCAGGTTGTTGGAGATATAAAAGCACCTTCGCACTCGTACTCTCCTGGCCGGCGAGATCTTCCTGATGAATGGATGTCGGGAGAAGGTGTTGATTGTCGTTTGTGCCACTGAAACCTGTTTTTACTCTCTCGCTATTCTCTACCAAATCCCAAGCCGATGTAGAAAGCTTATAAGGGAATTCTTTCGCCGCCTTCGGGAAGACTACTGCGGAAAGATAAAAATCGACAACATTCTTCGTTCGCCGAAATCGAGGTACGAGAACGTCTGCCAACTGTGTTGGATCTTCAAGGTTGATTCCTGTCTCTCGACGGAGCTCTTCAGGCAGGTCCAACCCAGACGTCCAGGTCTCGTACTCAGCGGCTGCATTATCAGAGCTGAGAAGTAGCTGGATCGCCGTGCGGAGCTGATTCTCGTCCAAACCTCGATAGTAATAAGACAAGCAGGTCAGAAGTAGTGCGATATCACTGAGGTTCTCGTTAGCACCAGACCATCTACACAACAGAGATACACGAACCTATGCCCAAATTCAGCGCTGGTACTAGGAACATCTTTCGCTCGGAACGGAACCGCAAGCATGCTTCGTGTCAGGTCTAGCCCATAGTCTACCCTCCAATGACGCTTCAGAAAAACATAACAGATTAAACCATGCGCAAGTAGACCACGTAGCAAAAGCACAGAATTCCACTTTCCGCTAGAATCAAAGCAACGTTTTGCAATGATGATATCTTGCGCATTGACATTGAAACCAGTAATGAACCTTCGAACTGCTTGGCGGTCCCTGTGATTAAGAAATCTGAAGTTCACGTTCTCCAACTTTCCAGCCATGATGTCGTCAGCTATCCACTCTACTAGGTCTGTACCTGGAGTAGGTTTCAGGAGACGTAAGAAAGGAAACAAGCCAGGCTTATTGGTTTCCACTTCAACATCTAACGGAAATTTTTTTCGAAGCCGATTCAGGTGGCAGGATACAAGAGAGAGAACCTGTTGGACTGTTGTCCATCGGTCAGGGTGGTCTTCCAGAGGTTGCTGGTCTCCAATAGTGTAAATGAGCTGGTATTTAGAATGCAGGATCTCGTCACTCTCATCAAGAATGTCGCGAGAGCAGGAAGAAAGCCACTTTTGCAACTCTAAAAGGCTTGAACGGGTGGGATGACCTGTTACAAGTCGTTCAACTGCGAGAAGGCGGAAAGAAAGGATATGTTCCGGCTGCGCTATGAGTATACCTCCGACAGCTACACATTCCTCTAAGAGAGACCGAATTCCCCTAATTTGGGAAGGCCCCATATCGACTGAGCGCGAGAAGGGAAGGAAAAACACGCGACGTCCGCATACACCTGTCAAACGGGCTGCGAGGAGATGAAACATCTGCCGTGAAAGTGGTTTCAGGACCACCAATCGCACCAGCGTTTTTTGGTCGGCCAGAGTCGCTACTGCAAGAGGAGCAATAACAGATGATTTTCCTTCACCCATATTGAGCTGGAATGCTGTATTCTTGTTTGAAGAAGGAGATATCATCTCTTTCAGGACAATATGTTGCAACGGACGAAGAGTGAACCTGCTCTCTACCTTTCCAGCAGAAGTTTCGATGAGATGACGTTGAATAGCGAGTATAGTGCAGTTTACTTACCTGTATCAAAGCCCAGTCGGGATTTTGGCTCGCTTCAGCAACCGAAATGGGGGTAGCTTCAACCTCTTGAGAATAATGGGGACTGTGGCTACACTGGAACTCAATGAGCCGTCGTGCACGATGAATATGAACCAGTCTACAAGCAAGGTCTGCAAGAGTAGTCCGCCATTTCTCTGGATAAGACTCCCTTAGCTTAATAGAGAGTTGCCGAAGAAAGGTCCTGACTGTTAATCGTGGCCACTGGCCTGCGTCCTGTGAGAGCTGCTGCGCCTTAGTTTGAGGCTGAAACCCCTTTTTGATGGCTTCTTCCAGGTTGGTAAAGCGTTCATTACAAATCTGAAGGTAATGCAGGTGCTTATCAGCTTCACTAGATGTTAGATCCTGTTCTGAACGGAGAGCTAGGAGGCTTGCATCAAGATGCTCCCCATAAACCCGTAATAGTGGTTTGGAAGACTTTGTGAACTCCTCCAAAAGCTTCCCCAGCTCTTGAGTGTCGGGAATAACTGACCCGCCTCGTTCCCAAGTAGTATTTTTGGTATCGGGCACCTCTCTACTGGCAAGTAAGTGTCGCAATGAAATCTTGTCCAACAAGTATGGGCTGGATGGTGCTGATAGATCCGGTGGCAGTAACATTTTCCCTAGCTCTGGGTAAGAACAAATTTCTCGACTACTATCCACAAGTACGCTTTGTACTCCAACGAGGAATGAATGTAACTCTTTGTTCTGAAAGCAATTTGCAAAACGAGTCTGCATGGAGTTGTGCAGGCCGTGCATGTTGAATAAGGGAGCAAAGATGGGATTGGACGGCGCATAAACAGTTGAACATGGCCACTGTGATACATAGTGTTGCGTTATTTGAGAGACAAGTCGGTTCCGTTGATCTTCATAGGATTTGTTCACGCGCTGAGAGAATGCCCAACCGCTCTCATCATCGTCTTTAAGTAGACCGTTGGCATCCCAAGATGCCTTCTCCATACCGTGCGCCGCATTATAAGCAAGCTGCCTGAGGTCGCCTGGTTCGGGTGCAAGCCTAAACGCAAGATCATAAACTGAACATTGCGACGCAAGCTTTGGTAGAGAAAATGATTGGAAGCGGAAATTGGTTCCGAATGCCAGAAATGTAGGAATGAGCTTCATGTACACTGGACTATGATAGCTCATTGCAGAAAATGTGAACAGACAACGATAGTCTTCGCCTATCCTTTGCTTCCTTAGAACGTTGAACATTGACAAGTACACTTCGCCAAATTGTGGTGACAACAAGTCGTTGCGATAGGAGATATCAATATCTGTTTGACTAGATATTAGATTCCACTCCTTAAACAACGAGTAGAGGTCAGGAAGTTCCGCGTCCGCCGCAAGCAGACGATGTGTAAAGGAGAGAGAGATCTCCTTAGACTTCCTCGATACTGAAAGTGCTGGCGTGATAGAACTAAGCGTGTGGCGACTGTCTTCAGAGGTCAAGTCACTGACTCCGTGAAGGTCAGGGCTGTGAAATAATGCCTCCCGGTGCTCAGCTTTCTTCATGAGTATCTGCTCGGAGGATGGTTCAGACGAGACAGAGTTGTTGGAGTCTATTTTATTGGGTCGATCGAAGAGAGCTAATTTCTGAGCATATTCCCGGATGGAATCCGTGATATGCGAAAAGGCACTGTGTTGACTCAAAGGAGGCAAATTTGAGTCCCAAGCAACAGTTTGCATGACCTGTAGATGCTTGGGATAGAATGTGCGTGTTGGGCTTATTGCATTGATTACTTTAAGGAGCTCTCTATCGGAAGATCTCAGTTCCAAAAAGGTGATGCATGATGCAGATGAGTACTCCAACAAAGCTTCCTCTGTGCCAGTTCGTCTGGTAAGAGGGTCAGGAAGTCGCCCACTTGTTACAGCATGAAGATAAACTTTGTAAAGCCGTGACGTGAGACTTGCATTTGTCTGCAGATAACCAAGATCGGTGTCAACTAGATATTCATGATACCTGGTTTGCTTCATGGAACGATCGGTGCGTATCTCGATGGAAACATGATCAGAGCCTTTCTGAACACAAACAAATCCATGAGGGATGAGTACTCTCCTCATTTCAGTGGAAGATGAATCAAACGGTCGGAGTACCAGCTGATTTTTTAGCCCAAGCATTGTCCCTGTAGATTGGTGACGGTCAACACAAAACCCTGGTAGGTTTTTGCTCCGAAGTAGCTGGCCCTTCAGGTGAAAAGCTAGTCGGAGACGAGGTAGATCCGCCGTAACAGCGCCACCCGATAGTAGCGTAATAAGTATCTCATCTGAGTATTCGAGAGGCTCGAGCTGGGAGCTTAGCATGCGCCCCGTTAGGCTGTGAGGATCAACGAGATATTTGTGAGGTGCCAGTATCATTTGTGCGGAATTTAGAACATCGCTGATATGGTTATTTGACGGCAATGAACACCAGATCGAATGAAGAGGACACAACTCGATAAATTGTCGGGACACTCGAAACCAGTGAGCATATTCCTGTACTAGTGGGTTTGGAAGATCTTTCCGAAAGAATTTGTGGGGTATGAGTTCAGAGATCTCGCCACTTTCTCCCTTTGTTTTGATAATCAAACCATCTGCCATGTCCTGAGTAGAGAAGTGTATCTTGAACAGTGATTCGCATCAATAGGAAGACTGGAAGCATGGTAAGGATTCATACCTCACATCCATCCACACGATTACGAGTAGCATATTCCATCCCGGGCATGTCAGATGGAATCACATCAAGGATACGCTACAGTAGCATTGTCAGCCACAAAATTAGAAGCTAATACACAAATCTTACCTGTCCTAGACACCTCACATACAATGGATTCCTTGTAATCTCCCGCGGCAATTGCCCCACGAGTTTTCCATCAACCCTAAGTTGCCCATCAATGAGATTAACATGGACCTGCTGAGAGACACCATGGGAAGAGCACGCTGTACTTGTCTGAATCCAACGCTCGTTTGGTTGAGAAAGTCTTTGCCAAACATTACCCTGACGGTATGCAGGCCAAAGAAATTCCACTGCTTTGTCGATCCCAGTATTACTCTGCATCACAAGACTAACAAGGTGGTCGTGTATGCTGATAGACAGTCTCTTATCCTGATCTAGTAACCGACAAAATGCGGGTGAAAGGTCCTTGCAGACTGGAGGCGTATTCTCGTATATGACAGAAGCGCAGTGTATGAAGGTGGAGATATCCTCGCTGGTTTGTAGAAGTTTTGGGAAATGAGCTGGATCGCCACTGTATGTTGCTCTACATGTAGCTGCAATTTCACACAAACGGATACGAAGAACATCACTATGGTCCTCACTCGCCGAAGAGAGCTGTTCTTTCATTTGCACCATCCAATTCACGGAAATCTCTCGAGCACGACAAAGAAGTTTGCATGCCCAATCCTCTGTAGCTGGGGAATGATTTCCAGACATGAGACGACAGGTGAGAAGAATGATGCCCCTAAGGCTGACAACAGCATCCCAGTTGGATGATATTGTATGCATCAAGGTCTCCAAGCTCTCTAGAAGAGTATGACTAAACAATGGGTCTGCAAGATCCCGGTGCCAATCGAGTATCAAACCCCCTTCATTTTCCCAATTTCCGACTTGCAACGCAGCTTGGAGTAGAAGAGTATGAACAGCTTCAGAGCGAAAGGTCAAAGTTCCAGTTACACATTCACGTGCAATGTTCATCCATTGCAGTCTTCCACCACTTCGGAGAGAGCCAAACGCAACAAACTCATGTAGACTGAGGTCAGCGTGACAGTCTGATTGCGCCGCAATAACCTCGTTGGATGTATGAGTAGTGCTTTCCAATGAAAATTGCAGCGCCTTGTATTTTCCTGAGATACTAGGCGTGCACATCCTCCGGAACGACGAGTACTGGAAGGGCCGATCCCCAGCCCAACACCCTTGAGAGATCTCATACAACCTCCATGTACTTCCACAGTTGACAATAACATCCTGCTCCCTAGCTGGTATAGTACGGCTACGGTAATGTGAGACCTTGAATGACTTCGTTGCCGTAGCCAAAGTAAATCGGACAGGAGACGAGCGTCGCGGTAGGGCGTAGCTTCCCGGAAGTGTATCATATTTCTCGGCTGCCTCACGATGAGATGGTGCGCCGACATCATACAGAAGCATCCAAGTTGCGGCTCGCCAATATTCAAACGGCTTGGGGCAATCAAGCTCAAAGCATACCCCTTTAGCGTCCGTAAGACCAGACGGTAATGGCCACTCGTCCACCTCAATATCAGGTATACTACTCGCTTCGTCGAGTAAAGCGCACTTTCGACACATGCTCTTGTCTTCGCGAAACTCCCGGCTCCAGCCCCATCTGTACTCGACTTGCCTGTGATCATGATCAAAAGCCATTGCTCGAGTTGTCAAATCATTGTAACGCGCATTCTTTTCACGGAGAAGACTGCGGCACACTTCTCGTTTTCTATTGGCTTCTTCTTCAATCTCCTGCTTTAATAATTGAAGAGAGACAGACGAGTCGAAGTATTGCTGATAGAAGAGGTAAGAATTGTCGGTAAAGATCCCATCTGACCACTGTGCTTCATTCTGACGACCAGAGATATAATGAACTACATCGCGAAGCGCATCGAGGGCATCTGTCTGTTGCAGTAAAAGGGGTTCCAGGAGGCCCACTGAGACCTCAGGAGAAAATTGAGCAAGAAGGGGTACCTGGGTGACAACAACTTTGTCAAGCGCAACCCACATGGTAACCAAGGCGAGAAGCATGTGCGACTGATCCTCTGGATTATTTGTCGAATACGTTTTGCGTGCGCAAGATAGGTAGGCTGTCATACAACTATAGATGATTTCCGACGCATCTTGACCGGTGAGATTCCTGGCCGTCCAATCACGCAGATAAGTATGAATGACAAACTCAAAGTCAGCAAGTGCAACACGAGCGTCATCGTCGAAGGCAGCCTGAAGCTTCGCTGGAGTCAGGCCCCTGAAGTCAGTCTCGTATCGAAGGCGAGGGTGATGGTTCGGTGTAAACGTTGAAGATGGAGGCGGAGAGTCAGCGCGTTGAGCTGCTCGAAGAATGCGAGGTCGAGCATTTTTCAGAAGAAGATAGGTATCAGCTTCGAAGTTCAGAGAATCAGGATTCCATTCAGGTGACTGATCCTGCAGTTGCTGTACCCTGTTCCACCTGTCATCCAAGACCTGTTGGACAGCACTGGATGCGTGTTGTGCAGCGTAAATAACGAAGGATGGAGTCCCGTCACTCTTGGCACAAATCTCTAGTTTATGGATGCGCCTTGCGACCTTCACACGCATGGCATAGAGCAAATCCGTATCGAGTTCAGGATGATTTTGGACAGCCATTTGAAGCAGACGCGCTTGCGCGAAGGCCATGAAAGTCTTATACTGGAGATCACCTGGACCATCGATATAAGAGAGGGCAAGTTGCAAGCCCACTCGAAGAACAAGATACACTGGCGATCGTCGCCATGGAAGAGTGGCGTTTTCCCATAAAACATCATCGCCGATGCGCTTCCTCGCAAAACGGACATCTTCAATGGGTGTAGGCGAACCAACACCATGTAAGATGCCCATGAGCAGTTCCGAGATATACTTCGGATCAGTAACGTCGCGTGTCTCTGTGACTTCAGACATCGCTTTTCTGGCGTGGGCTTTGGCCTCGTCTAGTCTATCTCTGTTCATATGGAACAAGAAATTGGAGAGCTCGTGGCTGAATGAGGGATTGTGCCATACAGAAAATGGGACCGTAATAGCAGGACCTGGGAATGTACACGCAATGCGAGCTTCTGCTGCCATGACCTCAGCATTGGGGAAAGAGGCTTCGAAAGAGGAGACTGAAACATCTCCGCTAGCCATTCGACGTATGAAGATACCTGCGTTCTGCTCTCCGATATAAAGGATGAGAAAATCTAATCGTGGATAGATATTTGTAAATCGCATCGATAACGAACATCCCAGAGACTCACCTCCAGGATCCAACTGCTTGAAGTCTTTCTCGAGGTCCTCTACGATGAGATCCGCACGGTTCTGTGATCTCGCGTACTGGCGCAGCATATTGACGGTACGTGTCCAGCCTAGTCGAGAGTCCCCATCTAGGTGGGCCTCAAACTGAGAAGATTCAGCCGATGTGGAGGAACAGTCAAAGGAAAACACACCTCGTCAGCCAAGTCGACAAAGGAACTACACAGAGCAAAGTGTCCCGCTGTACTGAGATCACTTTCCTGCGGCAGCTGCGGGGGAAAGAAAACATGGTTGATAATAAAATCAAGATTTTTGAGTAAATTGTCGTCGCTCATTTCGAATGATAATGGTAGTTATCTGTGCGATGTTCGATGTGAGTGGTAACAATAGAGGTGAAAGAGACAACGAAAAACACGAGGCGACTCTGTAGCTTTATTTAAGTTTGAACCCCATTGCGGGCTCAGTTAGACGCTGCCCAGTGATATCTTTTCTTCTAGTCCGATGAGTCAAAAAACTAGGAGCAACGGAATGTAACCTTCCTCTTTAAGAACAAAGGAAGCTTCGTTGACACCGCATTCTATTATCTAGATGGTGTTTCGCTGTCAGTGGCAGAAATCGTGAACCTAGGCGGAGACAAACCACAATGTGACCCATTAAAGCTGTAGTTAATGAATCCGACTAGGAAGGGGAACCCATCAGTCGTCGCGGAACTGATCTCTTTCGACAGCTTCATAGAAGCGCTCAAGATTCTAGCCCGATATGCGTATCGATGAGCCAGAAACAACTTTGCATTACGCTGCTGTACTGTGGTGAGGTAGAGGGAAATATCTATTGCTATATACAGGAACTAGAGGCGGGACACACTACAAAGTGTGTCAGTTCCCTCCCTGGCAACTTGAGAACGACGTAAACGCACTCAGCTCTCCAAGCCCAGTGATAGCGTCAACCAGCCAAATTTAATACAACGCCGCGAGTGAACTTTATCATCTACCACGCGGCAATGTTTCCTCGACGACTCCCGTTCTACTGATATTGAACTTCTTTCTGTACTGGATCGCACACCTCTCTGACTAGATTCCGAGCGATTTATAAACTACCTTCTCATGCGGCAATGTTTCCTCGACACTACTGATTCTTCACTTGCTTCAGGCGAGACATAATAGGCTTTCTGAGAGCTTTGGAGTTCAAGAGGAGCGCGAATAGTTGATACTCTGTTGACAAAATTAGTCATAGTTGACCGGGAAATGCAATTGGCAACATACGCATGGTCGAAACCATAAGATTTCCCTCACACAGCCGACTTCCAGCCCTAAAACGTAGACCTAAAGCCGATAACCTGAGGAGATTCACAACCATACAAGTACTTAGCGCTATCAATCTGAGCGGCGAAGCGCATCAACGTACCACAGCGCACATATCGTCCGCCAACGACCCGCCACATTTGCTCTTCCCGGGTATCCCAGACCGTCGTGATAACGACTGTATAGCACGCAGGCGAAACAGTTACCCTTTCACAACGTAAGACGAGCAACGTAGAGGGTCATGAATCAGGCCATAAAGTCCTTTCTCACAACTAAGACGGCGAGGAAGAAAAACGAGTTAGCTGCGATGACTTTTTTGTGGTTTAAAATAATTCACCATTTTGCACTGCGCATGCGTGGCAGTGTTGGCTATGTTGGCAATGTGACGTTGAAGGAAAAAGATGAAGTTTTCCTGTAGATACATCAGTTGAGTTCAAGACGGAAACTTCCAAATAACAAGAGGAAAAAGCTCAGGATAACTAGAATTTTAAAAAACACCCATGGTGTTCGTGAATTTACACGACAGTCGTGGATTTAGGTCAAGATTGCTCATCATGATATAGCGATGAGAATGAAAGGAAAAGAGTGCTCACCTTATTCTACCCCTCATCATCGTGTCGTCGTAGGTCGTAGTAAAGTATAAGAAAAGAAAACGTTGGGCCCTGATTTGTCAGTTCGATCCCACGAGCCAAAGCTGGCTATCTTGCGAAGCTGAGGCACTGCCCACTCGAACCTTGCACTGATTTCAACCTTTTCATTCATGACTACCTCTGGAGCTTCCTAATCTCTCTTTTATATTTGGATTCCATCATTGACTATAGCTATGTATTATAAAATTACCTCTATGCAAGTCCATGAAACAACAATCGCCACGTAGTACTACGGGGGCGGGGTATTTCAGAACCGATTATCCACAGAGTTATACATGTTGTCCGTCCTCCTTCCAGTAGAGCTCGTGCCCGCTGGTAGCCTAGTATCAGTCTTCCGAAGCGTAGATAATTCAAAATTGGCGGCTGGCCCTGGTGCTGGCCGAGAATTGCCCTGCCTAGGAGATCTAGAAGATCTAGTAACACCGTTAATATTTCTTTGATTCTGGGAAGTATTTCGAGGAGGAGGCGTCGCAAGATGTGCCGAACTATCAGGGGAGCTAGTTCGAGGGGTTCTAGGGAAAGGCGCTGGCGTAGTAGGCGTTGGAAAACTAGAAGTTTTGGAGAATCCATCACGAGGAAACGAAGCTTCCAGATCCCAAGCTTGGGGAGAAGAATATGGCTCATTATTGGTGTCATTGAATCCGGAACGCTCCTGATGAGCTTGTATTTTGTTAAGAGGTGGATCCAGATACGCTCTTACACCAATAGAATCCTGTGAAATCGAGGGCTAATAATTTCAATGATGCAGTAAGTATCGGGGATACGCTTGAATATACGTGAGTACCTACTGCATCGGGTATTTGACTCCCGAAACTATCTAGCTGTATATGGAGGGTGAGGTTAATCGGGATAATAGTCGCCTTAATAACGAATATGTAACCTACAGTTATCAGGGTAGTGTCACCTGTGTGGGGGAAAATGGCATTTTGAGCTGAATCGTTCGCTTCTTTGAATCCCTTTACAGGACGAGAATTTAACCTAGCGGAAAATCGCATCAAGACCTAGATTTAAGACGCATAAGCGGACTCACGATGTCAGTAGGGAGTTAGTGTACAATTTGGAAACGGTCAAGTCCCATATGAAAAAGCTGAAAGAGCAGTAACTTTAATAACGAACTCGACCATCCATGTTCATAAGACGAATACTGACATTGTTGATCCCTTAATCCAAGTGCGTTAGAAGTGTGTGTATACCGAATGTGGCCAAGCTCACAGGTAAAGACAGGAAAATCGTCAAATCCAAAAACACAGCAAGCGCTGTAACTGCGCCGGCTTGAATACTTACTAGAAAATCAGTTCTTTAGTACAACGATGCGCTGGAAAGTGAGAATACACTTACGCCTGATCACCCGATTAATGTAGGGGTCGAACGTTGTACGATGTTGCCTTCGCTTTCTAAGCTAATTTCTCCGTTGAGGGCATCAGCGAAAACAGCTATCATCACATTCACTGACCATTGAAGCGGCTATTATAAGCGTAATGAGCAAATCCGTCACGCCAGAGGATGCCAGCCAAATAACCACTGGGGCTATCACCAGTGCTCCAGGTGCTCCAGGTACTCCAGGTAAGGAGGTTGGACTGTGGCTAAACGGACTATTATTTATGCTTGAGATCGATAACCACACGCCACCGCCTCCAAATGTACGTGAGTTTGTGTCTGACTAGTGGCTCGAGTCATACTTACCAAGGGAACATAACGCGGCGAAAGTAACTATAGCACATAAAACCGTCGATTTGGTCATCTTTTTGATGCGCCAAGCCATGAAAAGTTGGACTGGTGTCGATATCAGTGCCTGGTGCCAGATATTGAGACTTCCAGAACAAACAAACGATTAAGAACAACGTACTGTTGTCATTGCGTCTGAACGGTAGAACGGTCTCAGCTTCCAAAACCAGACCAAATTTTGAAGCGCGCTCACCTGCGGGAAGGACTGTAGAAAGGCGTCAGTACGAAGATCAGCCAGGCCGTCCAAAAGCTTACATTGTGGGTTGACTGGAACCAAGGAACCTGATAATGACCATTGAACGAATGACGTTCAAAGATTCAGGATGACTGACCATAGCGAGTGATAAGAGACTCGTAGACAATATCAATATCAAACGCCGTATTCGCGAGTTCGGCCACCATAAGATAAGATATCTGCCCAGTTGACATCAATTCTCGAACGCCTTCAAAGCATAGTAGCTGTACTAACTAATAGTTTGAACCACCAGGGGTCGCTTCAAAATCGTGAGCGGAACGTGAAGCATAGTTATGGGGGGTTAATACTTTTTGTATGTTTGAAAATAGTAGAGAGTCTACCCAAGCAGACGTTGATAACATTGAAAGAAATATCGAAGATCCATATTCCTCACCTGTAAGGAAGTAACCTGGATTATAAAAAAATCCATCAATATACATCAAGACAGTGAGCATTGACCTACACCCAAAAGGATAGCATTTAGAAGTGTTCCGATTAAGAGAGGTGCAAAGCTGGGTCAATGGCGCTAAGTATTCTAAAGACTCTCGAACCCAAATATTTCTCACAGTGTCGCGGGCGAAGGTTCCATAATTAAGTAAAAGAGGGGGCTAAGCCAGAACCAATGTTCTCAAAGATCTATGGGCAACTTTATATGTTTCATTGCCTCGGGCTCAACGGACGAAAATCGAAGATCTTTCGACCATCTTCCTGTCAACTCGTACTGTACGTCGTGGGGTCTATTATAGTTGGCTGCGTTTGCATCATGCAAATAAAAATTGGGCCGTTCTACCGAGTTATTAGGAGTCATCAACACTTGAAAACATAGGATCAACGGGGAGGGGAGTTGAAGGAACAGCACACCAAAGACGTTGATTATATCATACCGTGAAATACAATTGTCAACATACACATCATCGAAACCATGAGATTTCCCTCACACAGCCGACTTCCAAACCCAGAACGTAGGCCTAAACCCAATAACCTGAAGAAATTCTAAACCATCCAAGTACTTAGCGCTATCAATCTGAGCGGCGAAGCGCATCAACGTACCACAGCGCACATATCGTCCGCCAATGACCCGCCTAACTGTACAGCACGCAGGCAAAACAGTTGCCCTTTCCCGGCGTTAGACGAGCAACGTCACGTAGAGGGTCATAAAGTTAACCCTTTCTCACAGCTAGGACGGCGAGGAAGAGAAACAAGTTAGCTGCATGAATATTTTGGTGTTTTAGAAAGAATTCACCATTTTTTCACTGCATATGTGTGGCAGTGTTGGCTATGTTGGCGACGTAACGTTGAAGGAAAAAGATGAAGTTTTTCTGTCGATACATCAGTCGAATTCAAAACGGAAACTTCCAAATAACTTAAACAAGAGGAAAAAGCTCAGGATAACTAGAATTTTAAAAAACACCCATGGTGTTCGTGAATTTACACGACAGTCGTGGATTTAGGTCAAGATTACTCATCATGATATAGCGATGAGAATGAAGGGGAAAAAGTGCTCACCTTATTTTGTCCCTCATGGAGAAAACCATCGGGTCGTCGTAGTAGAGTCGTAGTTCGATGTATAACACTCATATCTTATCTTGTCATGTGACCTCCGACTACGGCCGGCGATACAAGTCACCTCAGGTCACGTCACTTTGAGAAGTACTTGTCGCGTCTTGTCGTGTCTCCTCATTGTTCAATGTCAGCATAGTTGATTTCAGTAGGAAGATGTCTTGTCACATTTGACCCGAAAACACCGCACCCTCAAACCGCTGGTAGGCAGGACTGAATAGTTGAAATGTGTTCTTGTGCGGTTACGGTTTGTTAGAGTTTAGGAGCGCTTTAAACCTGATCGATGTAAGCTTTCTGTCTACCTCCTTACTTCCTTTTTTCTTGTTCTTGCTCTTAATTTGTTTTCATATTTTTATACTGTATCAAGTGTTTTTAAACATACCGAGGGCTCTACTAGGCGGCCTGGTGGATTGTTTAAGATGCTTTCTCTTACAACCTTCCTTTCTTTTCCTGCTTCCCCTTTTTATGCTGTGAAGTTACTACCATTTCCTTACCATTTCTTTACTGACCAGTCTTCTAGTGCGCTCTGGCAAGGGCCGCAAGGAATTCTGAGCATATGCACTATCTTCTGGCCAACTTTTCAAAGATCCATTCTGTAGAAATGGCTTGGGCTCGCAACAAATCGCTCCAGCAATGAAAGTGACCACAATGAGAATGGTACGCAGAACCTGTACAGAGTACAGGTTCGCTCGCCGGTGAGTTTTCCCTAGCCACACTCGAGTATATACTGACTATGTAATAGGACTTTATGGAGTATTGGGCCCTCGTGCAAGTGTTCGCGTCTCTCCAATATGCCTAAGCACGCAACATATCGCTCTCCCATGACCCCACTATGCATCTTGTTCTTCCCCGTGGACTAACTGGCCATACACAACCAGTGACCCTTCCATCGCCTAAAGAATCAACTACACCGGCATCAACGCTAAATCACTGCACGTCTACTTTGAGCCTTAAGAAACTGTGTATGAGATCGATATCCTGTATGTGCACTGGTGGGGCTGGGACACCTCCGTTGAGGAGGTGATGGATAGCTTGCACAATATTATCGCGTCTGGGAAAGTCATTTATCTAGGCATACCCCAGTTTGGGTCGTCATGCAGGCTAATCAATATGCAAAAGACCATGGGAAGATGCGTTTTGTTGTTTATCAAGTGTGTATCTTTTGTTTTCTCGCTTTATTTTCTTTCTCCTAACCGCATTCGATCCTCCAGGGAAATGGAACATCATGGACCACTCTTCCAAATGCGACATCATCCCTATAGCTCGTTTCCTTAGTCTGGCCCTTGCGCCCTCACCACGGATAAACTCCGTACCAACGAAGAAGAGAAACGCCGCAGGAAAAGTGGAGAGAAAGGATATACCATGCATGGGTTGGACTGGGAACGTACTGGGGCAGAAGTCAGGGTGTCTCACTCTTGAAAAGGTCGTGTAAGAGGTTGGAGCGAACAAGTGACTACAACTTTGACTATCTCTCTTCTCTTTTTCGCTAACCATGAGTTTGAATTTTACCTTTTTAGTTACCATTGTGTACGTGATGCAGAAAACATCGTACATGTCCCTATCATCTGAGGGCGCAAAGTCGAAAACCTCAAAGTCGAAAACCTCAAAGTCAACATGGCAGCATTGGATATCACTGAGGTGCACATCAGGAAATGTCGTACTGTTCATGTCGGGTTCTCAATGGCCCTTGTTGTAAGTATCTCTCTGAATACCATATCCTAACCGTTCGTTTCATTTCTGTTTTACTTAACCTGATTGTTTCTTGCAATAGGGTGATGGCTCCCAGCCGATATTCTTGTTCGAGGTGGCTGCTCATATGGTGAAGGTTCCTTGTACTCAGGCATTGAGGCCTCAGGCCTCAGCAGTAGACACCTTTCGGCGTATCATGAACATGTAGCTATAGCTCGTTGGAGTGTTGTACAAGTTGTGTACAAGTGGACTCGAGGGCTCGTTTACTCTTCAGTAAGTAGAAAATAGTACCTATTGTACACTGGTATAAAGTAAACATGTCGTTTTATGCAACAAGATGGTCAAAGCCATAAATATGAGTCCTAATATACGTATGGAATGATATCCAACATCAAGTACGGTTCGCCGTCACCATATTTGTGTGACAGTAAAGATCATGGGGTTCCGGCGCTCCGGTGAGTAACGTGACCTGATAAGATTTGATAAGATATGAGTGTTATACATCGAACAGAACCTCCGTCGTAGTACTATAAGAAAAAAAAGTGCCCTGATTTGTCAGTTCGATCCCACGAGCCAAAGCTGGCTATATGGCGAAGCGTGACTGAGGCACGCACTAATGACTGCCCACTCGAACCTTGCCCTCATTTCAACCTTTTCATTTATGACTACCTCTGAAGCTTCCTAATTTCCCTTTTATATTTACACTCCATCATTGGCTATGGCTATACATCATAAAATAACCTCTACTTATACAAGTCCATGAAACAACCTCTACTTACACGAGTCCATGAAACATCTGTCAACAATCACTGGTAGTACTACGGGGGCGGTTATTCAATTCAGAACCGATTATCCACAGAGTTATACATATTGTCCGCCCTCCTTCCAGCAGGATTCGTGCCTACTGGTGGTCTATTATCAGTCTTCCGAAGCGCAGCTAATTCGAATTTGGCGGCTGGCCCTTGTGCTAGCCGAGAATTGCCCTGCCTAGGAGATCTGGAGGATCTAGCAACATCGTTAAAGCGTCTTTGATTCTGGGAGGTATTTCGAGGAGGAGGCGTCGTAAGATGAGCTAGAATATCAAGGGAGCTAGTTCGAGGGGTTCTAGGGAAATGCGCTGGCGTAGTAGGTGTCGAAAAACTGGAAGTTTTGGAAAATCCATCACGAGGAAACGAAGCCTCCAAATCCCAAGCTTTGGGAGTAGAATATTGCTCATTATTAGTCCCATTGAATCCGGAACGCTCCTGATGAGCTTGTATTTTGTTAAGAGGTTGATTCCGAGACACTTTTACACCTAGTGAAATCATGGGCTAATAGTTCCAGTAAGCAGTAAGTATTGATAATACGCTTGAATATACAGGTACACCTACTGCGCCGGGTATTTGACTCCCGAAACTCTCCAGCTGTATATCGAGGATGGAGTTAATCGGATGATAGTTGCTTCATAACGAACATGTAACTTACAGTTACTATGAAAGTAGTGTCATCTCTATGGGGGAAAATCGCATTTCGAACTGAATCGTTCGCTTCTTTGGATCCCTTTACAGGACGACAATTTAACCTAGCAAAAAATCGTATCAAGATTCAAGACCCAGATTTAAAACGCATAAACGGGCTCACGATGTCAGTAGGGAGTTGGTGTACAATTTGGAAATGGTCAAGTCCCATATAAAAAAGCTGAAAGAGCAGTAACTTGAATAACGAACTCGACCATCCATTTTCATAAGGCAAATACTGACATTGATGATCCCTTGATCCAAGTGCGTTAGAAGTGTGAGTATCCCGAATGTGGCCAAGCTCACAGGTAAAGACAGGAAAATCGTCAAATTCAAAAACACAGCAAGCGCTGTAACTGCGCCGGCTTGAATACTGACTAGAAAATCCACTTTCAGTACGATGCACTGGAAAATGAAAATAAACTCACGCCTGATCACCCGATTAATGTAGGGGTCGTACGTTGAGCGATGTTGCCTCCGCTTTCTAAACTAATTACTCCGCTGAGGGCGTCAGCGAAAATAGCCATCATCACATTCACTGACCATTGAAGCGGCTATTATGACCGTGATGAGCAAATCCGTCACGCCAGAGGATGTCAGCCAAATAGCCACTGGAGCTATTTCCAGCGCTGAAGGTACGGGGCTTGGACCGTGTTTAAACGGACTATTATTTATGCTTGAGATTGATAACCACACGCCACCGCCTCCGAATGTACGTGAGTTTGTGTCTGACTAGTGGTTCGAGTCAGACTTACCAAGCGAACATAACGCGGCAAAAGTAACTATAGCACACAAAACCGTCGATTTGGTGATCTTCTTGATGCGCCAAGCCATGAAGAGCTGGACTGGTGTCGATATCAGTGCCTGGTGCCGGATATTGAGACTTCCAGAATAAACAAACTAAGAACAACGTACTGTTGTCAACGCGTCTGAACGGTAGAACGGTCTCAGCTTCCGAAATCAGCCCAGATTTTGAAGCGTGCTCACCTGCGGGAAGGACTGTAGAAAGGCGTTAGTACGAAGATCAGCCGGGCCGTCCGAAAACTTACATTGCGGGGTAATTGGAACCAAGGAACCTGATAATGACCATTAAACGAGCGACGTTCGAAGATTGAGAATAACCAACCATAATGAGTGATAAGGGACTCGTAGACAATATCAATGTCAAACGCCGTATTCGCGAGTTCGGCCACCATAAGGTAAGATATCTGCCCAGTTGACATCAGTTATCGGACGCCTTCGAAGCATAGTAGCTGTACTAACCAATAGTTTGAACCACCAGGGGTCGCTTCAAAATCGTGAGCGGAACGTGAAGCATACATAGTCATGGGGGTAATACTTTTTGCAGTATGTTTGAAAATAGTAGAGAGTCTACCCAAGCAGATGAGAACAGATGTTGATATCATGAAAGAAATATCGAAGATCCATATTCCGCACCTGTAAGGAAGTAACCTGGATTATTAAAAGAACCCATCAATCTACATCAAAGTCAAGACAGTGAGCATCGACCTACACCCAAAAGGATAGCATTTAGAAGTGTTCCGATTAAGAGAGGTGCAAAGCTGGGTCAATGGCACTAATCAGTATTCCAAAAACGTTCGAACCCAAAACATTTCTCACAGTGTCGCGGGCGAAGGTTCCATAATTAAAAGAAGGGGCTAAGCCAGAACCAATGTGCTCCAAAATCTATGGGCAACTTTATATGTTTCATTGCCTCGGGCTCAACGGACGAAAATCGAAGATCTTTCGACCATCTTCCTGCTTGTCAACTCGTACTGCACGTCGTGGGGTCTATTATAGTTGGTTGCGCTTGCATCACTCAAGAAGTATTGGGCTGTTCTACCGAGTTAGGAGTATCAACACTTGAAAACATAGGATCAACGGGGAGGGGAGTTGGAGGAACAGGTTACAGCGCGCCAAAGACATTGATTATACTATAGTAATAGTAACTCGCCTTTGATGAGTATAAGGTTATGCCTTTGAGTGAGGGTCTGTTTTTCCTTGTTTAGTACGGTGGATCTGCTGTCGTTGCCAGTAACATCGGAGCTTCTGCCGATACGGTTCATACTTACATAATTCGCTTCCTTTGCGAACATGATCTGCTGACGAGGTGATCCGATGTAACCTCGATTCAACCTTCGATATCCTTCGATTCCTGCTTGCACCGACGTCCTCCGCCATCTTCAATATGCGCTTAGGAACCTGCGAATGGCGCCCACCCTATCATTTGTCAAATCTCCTGATGTTTTTTTCACGAGAATGATTCTGTCTTCCGGATACTGAATAGAAAGGCAAAATAGATCTGTCAGGCGAAAAAAACCAACCTGGTCCAAGTCTAGAATAGCAGCTGTCGGTGGAACGAGAGATGATGCATATGATGCATCGATGATAGTTTTGATCCTTTGTACAAAATCCACTCTTTCGATCCATGCGAGATCTCCAGCCATCTCTATTAGCTATAAGAAGAGTCTAAAAGTCCGTGAATTCCACTTGTTTTGTTTCAGTAAACAAAGTGAACGCTCTTTAGTTTCTCTGCTTCATTACATCTTCTTCAGTACCTTCTTCACCATGCCCGCAGTGCCACCCGGTCCTCCCACTGTTATTCAAGTGTGCGTTCTTCATGATTTGTTCGCAATGGCGACGATGTTCATGGAGATCTACTTTCACTAGGTACACTCCGTTTTTCGTCGGAACCCTTCTCAATATTTTCTTGTATGGTGTACGTTATTTGTTTTCTTACATTTCCTCGCAAGCTTATATGTCCTCAGATCGTCGTTACACAGGTCGGTGGCGCATACATGGCACTGCTTGCACTAAAGCTTATAGGAACTATAGATGTACACTTACTATCGCACTTCAGCAGGGTACGTGCTATATCATTACATCGAATCGCCTTCCGTATTCATGCGAACGATACAGCGACAAATCATGGATGAGGCTACTGGTGGGCTCTCCGTATTGTCCCTGGGTCACCATGCTGACGTTGTGATTTGTCCAGGTTCTCTATCTATTCGTGGTGGAGACAGCAAACAGTTTCCTTGATATCGGACTTATCTTTGAACCACTGCTACTGAACTTCGGTATGTAGCAGCAATCTTCTTTAACAGCGCTTGCACATCGTTTCTTACATAGGGAATATGGATGTCGTTGCTACTTCGCCTTGGAGTGAGCTGGCCAATGATTTCTACTGATTATGTTGAAGCTAAGCAAAGTGTGTTATACAGCGTTGCGTCTTGGTACGTCTATCTTCTCATTAAACATCTTTCTGCTGTCCTGATACTTGACCTTTGAAGATGGGCTTACTACTGTTCGTTGTTCAATCCTTCTCACTCTACCTATCCTTAATTGAAATTCACCATCATATCGAAGACTCTCATATCCACTCCAGTGCAAATCTTCATGGCCTGGCGTATCAATGTTATCATGGAAACAGTGATTCCCTCGGTGATCATATGCATACTGGCGATGTCCTCACTGGGTGCGTATATGGGATTATCTCATGCGAATGCGATATGTTGATATGACGTTTCCACCAGCTGGTAGCGTATGGCTTGCTATCGCAGTATCCGCGTCGCCTCAATATGTCAAATTCAATGACTTCCGTGGAGCACCAAGTCTCTGGCTCATTAGCTCTGCGGTAGCAGACATTGCAATCGCATGTTTCTTGGTGATCAGCCTGGTCAGTGGATATACCGACATTACGACATATGGATATTCGTATGGCTAATTTAGGAAACTGTTGTCTAGTCGAGGAAACGAACCGGCTTCGCGGTACTGAACGATCAGATAGATCGTATCATCCGCGGTGAGTTTCGGGAACTTTTGGCGCTTGTCCCGTTTGTATCTGATTCCACCCTAGTCACCGTGCAGACAGGATCCCTTACCGCTTTGACGGCGTTAATAGATGTTATCGTCTTTCTGAGTGTTCCAGTAAGTATTTCATCAGAACAGTTTTTCCCGTTCGTTGATGGCTGTCATCACAGAACTCCACGATGTAAGCTACTGTACAGACGGATGTATAGAGCGATGTTAACGGTCTTTACAGCTTTTTTGCTTGGGATCTAACGCTTTCGAAGTTGTACACCACTACACTGCTTAGTTCGCAAGTGTCCCCACTTCTATTTTCGAATGTGCCGCGTTGCTGATTGTCTTGTTTTAGCATGAACTCCCGAGGATCTGCTAGAAACGCTGAAAGAGAAAAAATCAATGAACCTAACGCTCTCTTCTCCAATGAGACCGCATCTTTGTCTCAACCTTTGACCCTTTGACCCTACTACGAGATTTACGAGATATGTACGTTGTTATTCGCCTGATGATGCTTCCTGTGATTAATTGGTTTGCAGACTCCGCACCCGGTACGTACAGCTACGCTACGCTACGATGAGATAAATTTACCATAAGAATTAGGCCTCCAAAGGTGTAGATTTTCGGCAGCAGGATTCCTACGAACTCTCTACCCGAGATTCTTCAGGGAAAGATCGCGTCCCTACGCCCGATTTCGGTGTCGTAGTATCTCAAACCATCATTAGCGACGCTGCACACGCAGACCAGGACACTACTCTATACCCTGTACGGAAACCTGATGCGTTTTGACTGTGACGAAAGAACGTACCAGCTTAAGATTCGCGTAAGATTCGCGTATACATACATAACTACAGTATGAAATAATCAGCGATCCGCTCTCCATTTTTTCTATTGCATGTACGTTTATAGAGATTATTGACCTCAAATACAGGGGAACCCCAGTTGAAAGAGTATACATGAGTAAAAAGGGGTGAACCGTGTGCCGTCTTACGAGTTTCCATCCACAATATGGGGGCCACAAGCAAGGCAGGCTGATCACAAGGGAGGCTGTTAAGAGACAGCACAAAGTAGCTGTACATTACAAGGCTGCATGATGAAGTGGCTATACGTTAGAAGAGGCTATACACAATGAGATACGAGGGATGTAGATAGAATGAGTACTCATCAGGAAAAGTATCATAAAAAATGCCTTGACATGGAAAAGGATTGAACTGGTGACCTCGTGGTTTCGGCGTAAATCAAAGCAAGCGTTACTTCACAGCAAGGGAGAATAAACGGGTACGCCACGGGGCCACAGTATTTTGTTAAAGATAGTACATAGTAGTAATTTAGCCTGACACGATTAAGCGCCGAAGCTATGGGCCTGAGAAAATCAAGATATGAACCGGCACCTTTTAAGTTTAACTTATCATCGATATCATGATCAGCCACACTGCTTTAACCCCTTTCATATTGTTGCTTCATCTCTAGAATGTCAGACCTTTCATATCTTTCTTCAGCTCGCTACGGAAAAGATGCTGTACGCGTCTTCCGTGTCGTTCGCGAAGGGCCAACGCATACTATCGTTGAATACAATGTCAAGGTTCTACTAGAGGGCGATATTGATGTGAGCTACACTGAAGCGGAAAACAGAGTGGTAGTCGCCACTGACAGCAGTGAGTCGAAAAGGATTCAAAATCATCGCTGTACTAATCTCATCGATCTCATCCCTAACAGTGAAGAATATCACTTATTGTGCGTCCATTTTTCGCATTCATGCTTGGTTTCAATCATACCGCGAACAGACTTGGCGAAAGTATCGCCTCATATCCTGATTCCGGAACGCTTTGCTCTACATCTAGGAACCCATATCGTCAGCAAATACGCCCATATTCACAAGGCTTTCGTTGATATCGAACAACTGCGCTGGAGTCGCATCTCTGTTGGAAAAGATGGCAAGCCCCATCCGCATTCATTTCTCAGGGATGGAGACGAGAAAAAGGTGGTCAAGGTGGAGGTGAGTCCATCAGATCCGATGCCCGAAACGCTATCTGTACTTGGCTTTCTTAAGGTGGATGCTACAGCCGGCAAGGATGGAATTCAAGCTCGAGTTAGCGCTGGACTTAGTGACTTGCTGGGTTCGTTGAATGGTCATTACCTATCGCCGAATCTTGATATCCCCGCGGATTAACAGTCCTCAAGTCTACTGGATCTTCTTTCACGTCGTTCATTCGGGACGAGTATACATTGCTTAAAGAAGTTGATGACCGAATCTTTTCGACCTCAATTGACTTGACCTACACCTTTGCTTCAATCAGCATTCCTCCGCCGAAGGATGAGGTTGACATTCCATGTCTTTGTCTTTTTGACATGGCTGACGAATATGTTATAGAAGAAACTCGAGTTCATCGTTCCAACTTCGGACCAGGCTGCGCCAGGAAGCATATGGGATATAACAGTCTCGGATAGAGCGAGAATAGTAACACTGGAGATTTTTCGCTGAAGATGAAAGCGCCAGCGTACAAGTAAGCCACATTGCACTCGTTCACAACGTTGGCTGAACACTTTGAGCAGGCGACTTTGTACAAAATGGCTCAACAAATCATCACCGACAATGCTGGCATCCAGAGTGTTACCTATGCTCTACCGAACAAACACTACATTCCTGTTGATATGAGCTACATTGGTGTAGACAACATGACTCCGTACGTCTCTTTTTTTAACAACTACTCCAGGTCCGTGTCTGAAGATTTCGGTTTCCCAGGGCGAAAGCAGAAGTATTTCAGCCAGTTGCGGCTCCGAGGTACGAACATAGTTTCTTTTGTGTCCCACCGTAACTGACTCATCCTGCGCAGTGGATTGATCACAGCAACGGTGTCACGGAAATAATCGCATGTAATCATCACGAAAGATTGAATGATAATACATAGTATATCTCAAGCAACGTTATGATCACTGAACTTAATAACGTTCGCTCGACGATGCTTGACCCCATGGCCATTCCATTTATGAATTCAGTCACACAGAAGGTACACCTCTACGATTGAAGTGCTAATCTCAGTATTTGATCACACGGTAATCAAGACGGTCCGTTTCCTCAGACGAAGGCTCGTTCGTTCGTAGCACTAAAATATAGGGCGGTCCGTCTTGTCTTGATACACGGACCACTGCTATGTCACGCGCCTGACCAGCCCACCACGACATGAACATCGACGAATATAAAGACTCCGTAAAGTGAGTCGTTACTAGGTGAGATACTTGTTGCTCCAGGTCGTTCAAATGTTCTTTACTTATCTGTACTCACTAGTCTTTCTCGTTGAGACTCTTCTTATCCCATCCGTCTCAGCCCTTTCTCCTCAATTCCGAGATTGTCAAGTTCAAAAGCCTGTAGGAAAGTCACCACTGGAAGGATGCCCCGCTGGCACGATATTCGTATCAGCCAGTGATCCATCCGCGCATTTCACAAAAGTACAGGATGCAGTAGAGTCCCTGTGAGTGAATCGTATACCCAATTCTGTTGCGATCTAATGACCCAGATCACAAGGCGAGACAATGGTCACCTAGCTGTGATTTTAATTGGAGAGGGACAATATTTCGAAACAGTGAATGTAACGAGGTTATCCCCTTTAACTATCCTCGTGCGTCCTCTCTCCTCTATTATAACTCCAACTGACCTCACTATGCGTCGTATAGGGCCAACTCCCGGCGTCGTTTGCCTCAGTCCCCATCTCAACACCATTCGCCAACGCTAGCCAGCCCAATCTTGTCCAAATATTCAACACTGTCTTTGTTGAGAACGGGATCGACGATGCGGCGTCCGCTGTAATGACCGTCGCTCCCAATGGAGCCGCGGCTCTCATCGGCGCCGGAACAACAGGGGCTCCCCCTCAAGGGGCCTTCGGTAACGTCGATTTCAAGATGTACAATGTCGATGTCCAAAATAGAGCCGTAAGTTGAGGATCGGTATCCTATGGAATCACTGACGCTGAATTTTACTCCTAGTCATTGACATTCGCCATATCGCAAGCTCTGGCTATAGATATCTCTTATGCCAACGCGTCATTCTATGGCTGTTCGTTTGCAAGCTTCCAAGATACATGGTACACTGGAAAAAACGCCAGCACGTACGTAGTGGATAGCGTCATCTTTGGGCAAACAGACTGTGCGTTTAATCATCTCTACTTATTGTGACCAGTGCTCAAATCTGCTGCTTTCACTTTCGATTTGTCCATTATAGATCTATTTGGCTTTGGTACGGCGTGAGTAGTATCGCCAAGTCGTAAGAACAACTGACTTAGTCCAAACCTTGCTAGTTGGTTCCAAAATACTATCCTTGCGGCAAGAGCGTGCGGTGGAGGAACCGCTGCTTGGAAGGGTACCAATTCAAGTTTAACAGAGGCTGTTCTTCGATACGGGGCATACATTGCTGATTCGCAAATTATTCGGGTAGGTCTCCCTCTTCCAAAGATACTCGACTTTTCTGAATGGATTGCAGTCCCCAGACGCGAATGCGACACTCAATATTACGGATGACTGTTTTCTAGGCCGACCGTGGAATGATTGGGCTGTTACAGGTACGAAATATCTCTCTTCCACGTTTCTTTCCTGGAAGCTAAGTCGTGCTTCGCGTTCAGTTTATTTGAACACTTTTATGGAAGATATCATCCAGCCAGTGGGTTTCGAGCCTTTTGATTCCGCAAGGTAAGCTTTACCTGTTTTCCGGTGTTTAATTTGCGGTCTAACGTCGTATGCAAGGCCGACTATCATGAACACAACCTTTTATGCTGAATTCAATTCCACCGGTATGTGGTGAACCATGTAATCATAATCACATACGGCGAATCATGACATTTCTTTTCAGGTCCGGGTGGAAACACTTCTCAGCGTGTCCCAATCGAGAACATTCTTACAGCTGAGCAGGCCAAAGATTTCACTGTGGACGGTGTTTTCTTGGAGCATCCGAAGTGGATTGATTTCGACTACCTGTTTTAGGCCCATGTACACAGTAAGAAAACAAACAATTGATTCTGTACACGTATGTTTTTCCTTGGCTCCCTCCTTGCGAAGACTCCAGAGGCCGAAGACGATCGACTTCTGACTGTTATTATACAGTAACATTACAACCCTACTTGGAACTCATGTGATAATTGTATCTTCTGAAGATGAAACGCTGTTTTGATGATACATTACACAAACATTAACCTTTCTCGCAACGAAACTCCAGACAACAAAACATAGTCATAACATGGTCGTATTAGTACTGTAAAAACAGAAAACAAACAAAGCATAAGCATTTACTACAGATTCAACCGGTTAGATCTTCGTCCACAAATATACCTAGCTCGCCGTCAATACGAAGGCGCACTACGCTACACAGCTCGAATTCGCAAACAAATCAAATGTTTGCAGGATTTTGAGGAAGGAAAACTATTCTTAATACTGTCAGTTATCACCACCCAGCTCAAGAACCTCCAGAGACAAACCAGTCTCTACCAAACAAGAATCACTCATCGGGGTAACGGCGGCGGAGGCATGCTGTACCGTCTATCATCTCTCGGATCCCTCAATTCTCGCATATCCCTAGATTCCCGTATGTCCCTTGGGTCTCGTAAGTCTCTGGGATCCCGTATGTCCCGAACTTCCCGCATCTCCCTTGGATCACCGCGATACGCATAGTTAGTCGGAGCACTTGTCCGGGGAGGAGACCTTGCGCGGTCATAGCCTGCAGGCGGCGGAGGTCGACCATACTCTGCATGTCCGGCATGTTGTGTATGGGGAGGGGGTAGGGGAGGGCGCGAATCGCGATGGTCGTAGTAAGTGTCTCTGGGATCACGCACGGCTTGAGGCGGAGGCGGAGGGTAATCTCCCGGCCTACGAGGAGGAGGAGCGCTGTTCGTGTACGCTGGTTGAGGGTACGAGCTGGCCGGAGGAGGGTATAGGTCATCCCGAGCCCGCTTGGCCAAAGGTCTATCCCGGTCTCTGTCATTGATTCGGTGAGGGCTGGGACTGCGAGGGCGTACACGGTTGTAAGTCGGAGGAGTCCCAGAAATTGGTGCGGAAGATGGAGGCGGGGCGTATCGAGGATCAGGTCGGTAGGAGCGGTCCCGGTCATCAACCACAGACGAAGGAGGATTGGAAATTCCGGGCACTCCACGAGGTGGAGTAGCAGTGATTGCGGAAGACGCAGATGTCCGACGTTCGTGGTCGCGATCCCCACGAGCTTCCCAAGCAGCACTACGAGAAGACGCCATAGAGGTAGCAAGAGGAACTCCGCTCCTTGGATCTCTTGGGTCTCGGTCGCCAGGAGGAAGAGGCGCCGCCGACGGAGGGTACACGGATGGTGGAGGCCTTGATGTCGACGATGAAGACCGATAGTAGTCATTTTCAGGCCAATCTCGTCGCTGGTCCCTGTCCCTGGTATCGTTGTAAACATAGTCTCTTCCGCTAACACTACTTGGAGGCGCTCCCCCGCTAGTCGCCCTGTGATGGTCGCGCTCACGTAATTCGCTCTCGCGGATCTCTCTGTTTCTATCCCGACCATCGTATACTGCCGGAGGCTGGAGAGGAGGCGAGGGATACGTCCTATGTCTATCCCTATCTCTGTCGGAAGGACTCGGAGAAGAATAACGAGGCCGGCTTGGTGGAGCTGGACCACTGTTGTACGCCGGATATGGGGCAGGTGGATCTACATCTATGGCATGCGAATCCCGACGACCTCGCTCGCGATCATCATAGGCCGGTCTACTTGTTGTCGAAGCGTCTTGAACTACAGACGGAGGACGACTATAGCCTCTGGGGCCAGGAGCAGGTATTGAGTTAGAGGGAGCGGAAGCAGCCACTGATGGACCTCCAGGTGTTGGTCGACCTCTAGGATCATCGGAAACTGAAATCGAACCTGTTGTACTTGCTGTACTTGCTGAAGCCGACGTGGGAGGCGCAGAAGAAATCTCAGGTCCAGACGGAGCATTGGAAGGATTCGCTGAAGCTTTTGAAGGAGGACTAGTAGGAACTAAGTAGCGTTAGCAGCCGCAGAAACAATAGCTCAAGAACCTTACCTGTACCATTAGCTGTTACTGATCCTGAAGGAGGTGGGTGTAAACGTTCTTCTAGCGAAAGTGCCCTAGTAAGAAGAGGACCAGAAGGAGCATCAAGCGGGGGATGACTGAGACGCTCTTGAAGCGTTGGTATCCGGGTAGAGGGACCACCAATACCACTAATTCGCTCTTCAAGTTTGGCAGGCGGGGCGGGTCTCAAATCCCTATCCCTTTCTCGTTCCCGATCTCTGTCATCAACAGGCGGTATAGGACGAGGAGCCGGTGGTGGAAGCCTTGAGCGCGAAACAACGTTGGCAGGGGTTACGAGTCCCGCTGTAGCGAGTGCTGCCTGTCGTTCACGCTCAGCAGCAGCAGCAGCAGCGACAGGCGATTCACCAATTTGCAGTCGGTTTTCATTGTACCTACTAGAATGGACTTGTAGTGGCCGGTTAGATACAGCGGTGTGGCCATGGGATCCGTCTCGACGATGTTCGTCATATCTCTGGCGTTCACGGTCATCTGGGCGGAATCCAGCGCTGTAAACAGAAGCAGCAGGCTGAGTAGGAGGTGTTGGGGTTGGTACTGCTGGAGGAAGGCGCTCATAGCGGTCAGAGTACCTGTCGTCAATCGGAGGGTGAGCATAGCGGTCACGGTCACTTGGAGGAGGAAGAGGCGCGGGCGCAGGAGGTGCAGCACGACGGTATTCATCGACCGGAGGATAGTCTTCTCTGCGGGGTAGGTGACTTGCTTCATAAGGAGCTTCTGGTCTTCTAGTGTCTGGAGGTATACGGCGATCGTCGCGAATTGGACCATAGCGAATACTAGCATACTCTGCGCCAGAAGAACCACGTCGAACAGAGTCCCTGGTATCACGAGAATCGTAGTACTTCGAGGCACCGTTATTACCGTTAATGTCAGACGAAGTAGAAGGCTCTGGCGGAGGATAAGTTTCTCTCCCTAATGGCCTTTCGTCCTTGTTGAGTCCGTTGCTGGCAGGTGCGGGTTTGGCAGGCAAACTCGAGTTGCTCATATTGTCTGGTGTAGTCGTGGTGTTCTTGCGGCCGTTTTCCTTGCTCTCTTGGACAGAATTCTTGCTGGAGCTATCGGAAGCAGCCGGAGTTGAAGACGAAGCCTAAAATTGCAATTGATAAGGAGGAAAAAAAAAAGATGAAAAAATTTGTGACGGACCCTTTTGACGGATGACTCTTCGCCAGCACCGACAGTGCCGTTATTTTCAAGTTCTTGAACACGAGCATCGGCAACTTGCTGCTCTGGAAGGGTAGAAGGCCCCAGATAGATACTGGCCAAAGCGCCAGGTGTCGGTGTCGCACGAAAAAACTCATGCTGGCCCTGTTTGATTCTTTCCTTGAGATTTTCGAGAATTTCGAGGTCGTTTTTGCCTGGTGGCAGGTATGGTTGCTGAGAGGTATCATTCTGAATATTATTCGGATTATTATTGGCGTTCAGTGGACCGGCAAAACTGTTGAAACCAAAAGAGAAATTGGAAGGCAACATGGCCAGTTGGTTGACGTTGGAGGCAACAGCGACAAGAGGTGTTGGCGCTGTATAAGCAAGCTGCTGCTGCTCGTCGTTGAGTCCGGTAGTAAAAGAAAAAGGGTCTTGGTCGTCGTCGTTACCAGTGAGTGTGGTGACCGTTCTGTCGCGATGAATGTAGCGTTTACGAGTCAGCCTGCCAGACTTGTTGTTTTGCCTTGTGTTCATCGGTGGGCGGCTTTGTTTACCGATCAGCCAAAATAATTTCTTCCGTCTAAGGCGCTAATTTATACTCACTTTGTGTCCGTTACCTGGACGATCTCTCTCGATGTGAACAATATTGATCAAGATATGCAGAACGAAGGGAACAACGACAAAAAAGTAATTGTAACAAACAGTTTGCTTACAGTTACACTGCCGCGTGACTCTGTCCAATCAGAACTCAAATTGACAGATACAAGGCAAGTACTGCTTATCGATAAAGCTTTAAAGAGCCAGGCAAGGATATCACTTTTTATCTCCTCTAATTTTCCACGAGTACAATATGCATCATTCCTTGTTCAGTGTTCAAACGTTCAAGCTTCAAGCGAGGGACCATTACGAAAGCAGCAACCTTAGCGCGAAAAGTGTTCTCCATCGGAAATCGTTCCCTGTTGAAGGGAACAAGCGAGCCTGTGCCACTCATCCACACCTGCACGGGATATTCACTGATATTCATTAGACGTTTTGTCTGGTCCAGCGCTCCACTCCGAAATTGCAAATGCCGGCGTTGTGTACGGCCAGTTTTGTACCAGCGCCCGCTCGTCCACGCGGTCATGCCCGGATGGAATTGCCTCAAGACACCGATTTTAGCTGACCCTTGACTGTATTTTTTTCGTCTTTCTTTCCGCTACCTCTTCCTACAGAGCAGACGATCAAGATGTTTGGTATACCACCACTCTACGTGGCTGAGGCAGCAGGCTTGTATCCTGGCGCACCTGAAGCCACCGTCGAACTCATCGCTACAGGACTGTGGTTCGTTCATGTTTTGCAAGTGTATACTTCGTGTATGGTCAGTCAAAATTGCTGTTTCGGTTTACAAAGGCTCACACTGGTCTAATTTACCAGGTTACCCTCGCTGTTTGGGATTGGCTTGTATGCCTACCAGGTTAGCAACGCAAAGCATTTTTCTTCCACCCCTATGTCTGATAGAACATAACCTTCCACTGTATAGTCGAATGGGAACGAGTCTGGAAACGCGAGTGGTCTCTTGTCAAGTTTCTGTACATCTGGAATCGATACTACGGCCTCGTATGCTTCAGTGTCAATCTCTGGCTTTTTAACGGTCAAATTTCTATCGAGGATTGCAAATCACTGTTCGTAGTTTACTTTTCTCAAACTGCATTATAAATATCATCTCTTCCTGCAGCCACTTTGTCATCGTCGCGACGTGTATGTGGTCTACGCTTGGGTCCGGTACGTAACTCCACACCCCAATATCCGTGGATGCATGCTAACTGAAATCACTTTCCGTTTTGGTTCCACTATGCAGAGGCTATCCTGGCATTACGAACCTACGCTTTCCTTGGAAGGAAGCGCAGTATTGCGACCCTCCTCATAATAATGCTCCTCATCGAAACCGGTTATCTACTCTACGTCGCGATCGGCGGCGTACATCAAACCCCGATGCTATATGGTACCATCGGGCCTTGCACTGCCAGCGATGCTCCCGGAAGACACGTCGTTACTGGGTTCTGGTTGTGTCCCGTTGTGTTTGACTTGATTTGTACGGGTCTGACTGCGATCAAGGTCAGCGGTTTTCGTGTTTACTTTGTCAACGTCAGCTATCTCATTCACATATGTACACAGGCTTTTCGGCTACACAACTTGGGTATGAAGAGTGGTATTGTCAAGACGTTTGTCACGGAAGGCTTGTTCTATTTCCTGGTAAGATTATCATGATCCTTTTGTCTTCCTCCCCGTGATTGATACTCGTTTACAGGCTATCACCGTCATCAATGTTATCAACGTGCGCATATTCAAGCCCTTTCCTTTCATTTCGAATTATTAACCAATTCACAACATAGGCGGCATTCATGTTCCAAAGTAACGCCAACATCCAAAATATCAATTGTACGTCACGTTCTTCGACTTTAACATGCACTTTAACCCTTGCTTTCTCTCTCCCCATCCCCCCCTCTTCTCGCTCTCAAACAGGCTACCTCGCCCTCGTCATCGCACAAGTCCTTTGCTGCCGCCTCGTACTCAACCTCCGTGCTCCCGACTACGCCGTAACGACTTCGGTGAACAGTGGTAGCCATCCTATCGCCCATCCCCCTCAATTTCGTAGGAACAACTCGATGGGAACGGGAAGGTTTAGTATCCCGCTGAATACATTCGACCAAAGCACCGGAGAGGTTTATAACGAGGAGTATAATGGCGTCAAGGTATGTGCCGGTGGTTACTGATATCTACTCGACGATTTCTGATTAGATATGGTGGTTAGATACACGTTGAGGTTGATCGAGAAGGTTGATCGTTACATGGAAAAAAAGTCCATATTTTATCAAGTATGTATGGCTGGTGAATCGCATGTTTTGGGAGGATTTCACGTTCATTTCGTTATAATAACATTCATTCCCTTAGTTTTAGGGTTAAAAATTTTCAAGTCCCTGAAGATGCTGCTTGTTTCACGTAAGAAGTTCGCTTACAAGGAGTCTTGTGGCTTCTCGGCCTTAGTCCCTCTTGGTCCTTCTTCATTTGGTCCTGGCTAGTAATCGTGAACCTAACCTAATATCGCCTAAGCCCCCACAAATTCCATGTGATGATAATCTTCATGTCATATTAGACTATTAGTAGTATGTACTGAGACCGATTTTCGAATTCGGAGGGTCAACAGCCGAAAAGTGTGCTATTTGCATAGATACGAAACACGAGTCGTTAACAACTTTTCTAAGCAAGAGATTTACATATATGCCTGTGTGTATAATAGACTATCATTACGAAGTACTACTGGTAGCACTACGAAGAAGTTGTGCATGTATATGGGAATTTTAGATGCAAAACTAAGATCATTTATTCGAGTCTTCGTTCGCTCCTTTGCCTCCAATGGCGAGCCAAAATCTAATCATCTCTTAGCAGTTGCTGAGCAGCGTTTCAAACGCGTTCCGGACTTCGAATACGGTTTCGAGCCTGAAATCTCCCTTGTTACGAAATGCCATATGTAATTTGTCCAACCCTCAAGGACGCCTGCGCCGGCCATTATGTGTAGACAGTCGCTTGTTGCATGCTTGAAGCCATATATGTTAGCTCAAGGATCGAACGTCCTATGGTAAGAAACTTACCGCATCAGGTCTCAGCCGCGCTGGTCTTTCTATTGCGACGTAGTGGATATCTGCATATCGCGACCCGGATAGAAGAGTCTTTCTAGAGTAAATAAAGAGGATAAATGAAAGAAAGGGATATGCACACCTCGAAAACTTGGTTGAACTTCCATATGCTTCCCCAATTATACCAGTCCCATTTGAATGGCTCAATATTAGTCCACGGTTGTCGATAATCATGACAATCCTCATGCCCTGTTAGATACGGGCGCACTATCGCTTGCCTACGCGCCCTCCGTCCGCCAGCTAAGACTACACCTTCCGAGTCATTTTCTATCGCTTCTTGAACCGTATTCGCCCACATCTCTGTTGCTTCGCCGAAAAAGCCGATTAGACCGTCAATGCCCTCACCGTATCTCTCAATCCCATCCTTGGTATCGTTGGCAAAGCCAGAGAAAAGTGTTGTTGTCCAGTGACCGGCTGTGCTGGCGATAAGATGCGCGTAGTTTCCTTGCGGCAGAGGGGAGAAAAAAATCTCGGGCAGGTAGTACGAAGGGGATAACGACCATACAGCTTCCTCGGAGAAGAGAACAAAGCCGTCTTCTTCTGAATGCCTTGTCTTGTGAAATTGAGCCAGTTCCTCGGTTGAGAGTAGCAAGTCTATTCGACGAAAAGTAATGAGAGGAGTTTGAGTGATGTTGAAGCCAGGAGGAAATTTGAGAGATTGGACGAGAAAGGAGTTTGGGTTCAAGTAGATATTCTGCGGCCATGCACGATCAAAAAATGGATTTTCCAGATAGTCCGGCGTGGCGATGACATGGGGGTAGAGTGAGCACGAGATTGAGAAAAAGTGTCCTTCGGTTATCGAATCTCCAAGGATTAGCCAGCCACCCTTTTCTACCAAATCCCGTACCATTTCTTCCTTGTGGGTCTCCAAGTCTCGTAGATCGCATCCAGTATTTTCTAGGTCCCATTTCCACGAATCAACAACCGGAAATCGGTCCCATTGCCCCTGTTTATCCGATGCCAGATGCCAGTAAAACTCCCTGCTGCTCGCACATCCTTCGAATCCTGCAAAAATTAAGGCGTCTTCCGAGTTCACCAGTGCAGTCTTGTTCGTTCTCGGTGAATACGTCCACTTTCCAGCTGAAAATGCCGACGGAGAACATTCAGGGGACGATGAACTTTTGCCGAATGAAAACGAGCCAAGCGAGGAGATCCGGAGAGAAAAAAGAGATGACGACGACGTTCTAGAAACGAGCAGGAGAGATATTAAGCATAGTACAAGCAGTGGCAATTTCGTGTAAAGAGCATGAGGGGCCCAAGAAAACAGCATGGCAGAAGTGGAAGGAAGGAAGGAATGACCAACGGAACGGGCGCTTGATCAAACGCACATCACGACAGGGGTTATATATTGTGGATTTCTTCGATGATCCTTCGACACAAAAATCGACATTTCTGGTTTACGATATATTACACTGGTGTTACACTGTTTGTCAATCATCCTCACCAATTTCCAAGCCCACTGAGACGATAAACAATCTGCCTTTCAAAGAAAGGGACACGTAAGAGAAGTCGTAGAATCCATTTAGGCCAATTAAACCACCGGGGCTGAACCATAAAGTCGAGGACACCCATTAACTTCTTGGTCAGCTTGATATTCTCAAGACCACGAACTCGCCTCGATGCCGCATAGTTTTCCAGATCGGTTGTATCTTCGTTACCGTTATTGATGTGTTCAGCGAGAACGCTACCGAGACCTAGTGCGTCACGTAGGCCAAGGTTCATACCTTGACCTGGAGCGAATGTCAGTAAAGAAGATTGTTTGAATAATGTAGAGTGTATTTACCCCCAACAGGACTGTGGATATGTCCTGAGTCCCCCACAAGGAGGACGACTCCACCATGAATGCGCTTGAAGAAAACATCAGCGATCGAAGAGTGGGTTCGGTATCGTGTAGCCCAGTGTACGTGAGTAATGTGTACTGGGTTAGGATTGGTCTCGGGATTGGACGTCAGATGAAGGGGTGCTTGACGGTCCATCTTGGTTTGCAGATACTCCAACGATGGTTCCGAAGGGGGGACTTCAACGCTTTGTGGAATGTTGAAGCCAACACGATAAATAGTTTCATTGGTAACGATTCCAGTGGAAGATGGCTTGCCGAAAGGAATTAGCAGGCACATCCCATCCGCTGTCGCACACATAGATGCGCCACTTTCTGTACCAAGGAAAGCTTGATCTCCTTCACCAGAAAAGGAAACATCCGCCAGTACCATTTGCCCAACTCGCTCATCAAAATTATGATTGTAAGACTGGCCATCAGGGTCTGCAAAGTTGATTCCGGACGCTTGCCGAATCTAAAAGCAGCTTATCTTCAACGCGTCTGAGGATGGCCAGGGTAAGGCACCTACAACTGATCTCGCTCCATCCGCTCCTATGACGTAATTTGTCCGAATAACACTCCCCGATTCGAGCAAGACATCGATTCCTTGACCTTTATCGCTCTCCTTCATCCCGGTGACACGATAGGGCCGGAGCACCTCGACACCCAATTCGTTCAACCTGTCCTCCAGTATCTTCTCAGTAGCGACTTGAGCAAGGGCCAAAACGAATGGGAACTTGGTGTAGGAGGTAATACACGAGAAGCGACTCTCAACGAATGTCGAAGTCCTGTCACCAACTCTCAAGCCTGATCCCTTGATTCCAGATTCGACCAGCTTGGAAGCACAACCGTATTTGTCCAATGCCTAAGTACAAGCGGATGAGGGAGATGCGATTCAGTGAGGCCCCAAATATGTCTCTTGCTCACCTCGAGTGTAGCAGCATGGATAGCGAGCGCTCTAGATGAATTGGCGTGCTTCTCAAGGCCATCTACAATAGCGATGTTGGAAGGTTGAATTCCGTTAGAGATCAGCGAAATTGCAGTCGCAAGTCCACTTGGTCCTGCTCCCACGATGAGAATTTGGGTTTCTGCTGGAACTGGGAGGAGAGCAGAGTCTGTCATATTTTTGAAGGTTGAATTGTAACCTGGGGGTAAGCAGTGGCGTGGTTCGGATTAAAAGAACGATTACATCATGTCTCACAGCAATATCTCCACCGTGACTAAAAAATTAGCAAGTAGCTAAGATAAATCCTTGATAAGTACCCTCGTTGTCATTCTCACTGTAAATTATATCAGACACAAGTATGGTCAAAATTCAACTTAGAATTGGAAACCAATCCTCGAAGGCGGTATGTACGATATATTTAGTCGGAATCGAAGAAGCTTCCCACGAATCGAAGCTTCGATTCCACCAAACTCTTTGGGACAAACATCATATTGTTTGGGTCCGAGCCTGAACCAAACTGTTCTTGACCAACAACAATGATTCTGTTCTCCTTCTGTTTGTCCGGGAGTTCAAGCAGAACATTGTAGGTAGGATTTACTCCTTCGGCCGGTTCAATTGGTGCACTGGCAGCTGGTTCCGGCTTCCCAGGTTTTATTTTTGCCTGTACCTTCTTGACCAGATCTTTGAAACTCGGTTTAGGTTTAGTCGGTGGTCTCGTCTCAAACATAGAAACAGACTTTGCCATATACTATATGATGTCAGCTTTGTACTGACCATATTTAGTGCAAGTGCACACCTTTGTAGCTTTTGCTTTCTTTATGAGGTCGTCAAACTCAGACAATGGGATCTCGTAAGAAGGCTAGATGTTAGTTTGTAACAGGGTTAGTTTGTACTCATTAAGCAAATAACGAGTCGAACCGTCAGTCGGTATTTCTGGCCTCTAAAAACACAAAATACATCAGCGAAATTGTCCTGATAGATATACTTGTTGCTCACTCCTGCATCTTTGCACTCGGAGCAAAAAGTAAATATTTTTCCGCAGCCATAGGTAGGCCAGGGTACTGGCTGCTTTTAAGAAGTGCTACGGAAAAATATAGTGATTACTTACTTCTGCGCTCACGATAATATATCCTTCAAGCGTTGTCTTACTAGATTCTGCCTGCAGGCTATTTGGTGGGGGGCTGAGCCTGAGTTAATTGGCACCGCATGAATGGATAAGCTCAAGAATGCTACCGCGGACACGACGCAGAGGATTTTCTTGGAAAAGAAGATCATAAGCCTGAGTAGAGCAAGAAGTGGAGGATGTGTAGGAATTCAATAAAGAGATAATTCAAAATTTCGAAGGCCGGCTTCAAAATCTGGACTATGAGAGCAAGTGAGAATGCACCAGGCAGTTTGGGGGTCATGTCAAGTTTTTGTCTCTTTAAGTAGCATAATCAGCGTTGGATTGACTACTGCCAGCATCACTAACCGATTCACTTTGGCAGGATGTTCCAAGTTGATGAAAGTGAACACTTTGACAATGAGTTCTGATACGCCCTGCCCCAAATAAATTTATTATGATACATATAGGGGTGCTAGAATATATAAGCGACTTATGTGTGCTGCCACTGGCCCACTGCCTTATCTCGCTTTAGTTTTCGATTATTATTCTCTTGCCAAGTGATGGTAGATTGTTGAACGCAACCCCAGTCCAAGGATTTTAGGACAAGCGGTCGAACTATAGTGAGGGTTAAAAACTATATTTTTTAAGATTTTATAATCTTATCTTTCTCAGATCACTAGTTTAGCGCCTTCAACGTAGATCATAGGCCTGGTTCGGTACAACCCCTTTGGGGCTGAGGGGACTTCTTGAGGTTTAGGGTCATGAAGAATATGGAAAATTCATCTGTGCATTGCCCACGGCTGGCAGTTCTAACGCAGGAGTGCAAAATTCATTGGATGTTAGCAAATTAATGTCGGAGGTTTCAAGAGGTCTTGCAGTGCTCACTGTTCCATCACTTTAGTTTGATGGCAATAAACAGCTTTGCCGCAAGTTCTGATCAAAAGGAATTCATTATGGTGTTGGGATATAATATGTTCATATAAACAAATCAAGAAACAAATATATGTGCTGCCGTTGCCTTATCCCGCCTTAGGTTAAATGATCATTCATTCTCTCCATTCAAGTTCATGAAGATATGAAACTTGTATGAAACTGATTCTTTTGTGTTGGATAGTAGCAACTTGAGATCGGGATTCGGAGGTCTCTGCTCGCAGTTTCATCACTTTAGTCAGGTGTCCCGAGGCGGTGAAAGTGAACAGCTTTGCTGCAAGTTCTAACTTCTAATGCATGCCCCAAATAAATTCATTATGATGTTGTTACGATTGTCCACAGGGGCAGGAATATAACGTATCCATATAAACAAATGGCTAGGGGAACAACCGCAATTGAACGGCCAAACCTTTTCATGTTCTAGCATCAATTGAGCCTCAAAATCGTTTGTTGAAGGAAGTACTTCGCCCCCACTTTTCTGCTTCGTTATAGGTGGGACGTGTTTCGAGTCGTGTATCCTGGGGGTTCCTGTTTCTCTTTATTATTTATCCTACCCTTTTGTTTATCCAAGTGCTTAGCTGCATCTTAACGGTTTTTGTGTACTTACTTATATGTGGGACTTACCGTTGTAATACTAGGTAGAATGCATCGCTTCTACTATATGTAGCATAGCTCAATGGAATACTACCACCTTTACCACTAGCCAGCGAGCCTTGGGCATACCAGCGGAGGTCTTCAGCCCTGGCCCCTCTTGTTAGACGCTGACTTTACGCCTTAGGCCAAAGCGTCATTATCTTTCCCAAACGGACCATATTAAATTGATTTATAATTCCTGGCTCGAAGAGAAGCCCCTATCGGTTCTCTCTTCGTGCCAGGTGAGTTACAAGGACTTGTATATTATTCTATTTACCTATCGGTTCTCTCTTCGTGCCAGAATAAACTCATCTCAAGCCTTACCACTCTTAAGAGGTTATGGGCCCCGTTGCTCTCTAATTCACTGCACACAATAACAACAACTCCTAATACCATGAGCAACGAAATGGATGAAACAAACGACGAGAAGAATTTCTATCGTCTCAAACTCACTCCTATTAAAGTCAACAACGACGGTACTAACAATTACACCGAGTTCAGACAAAAATCAAAGTTTGAACTCAAAGCTGCCGACTTCTGGTGCCATATCGATGGCCCTGACTACGACCCGCCGAATATCCCTGCGCTCGTATCCACTCAGATAATTCAGGCCATTGATGACTTCGGAAATCCTATTCAAGCAACCGTTCCCGGTAACGAAGATGAAGTCGCTCAGGCGAATATCGATGTACATTCCTGGCTTTCCACCAATAGAAAGGTACTCGCCATTATCGCAAGGGCAGTCCCTCACGGCAGAGGGCATATCGTCCGCAACTGCAAGTCTGCTCGTGATGCGTGGATGGCTATCGAACAAGAATTTGAACCCTCCAACAATGCTACCGGTATAGCTATCAAGCACGAAATCATCGGCAACAAGTGTAACATCGACGATGATCCCGTAAACTGGAGAGGAACTCTATAATAAACTTCGAGACGTCAGCCCGACAACAATGCCAGACACAGAATTTGCCAGTCACCTAGTCACCCTTATGACTTTAGATAAAGATTGGGCCTTTTGTCGGAATCGCCTTTTGAAGAAGCTCAGGAAGGGTGCGATTAGCGGAAATCCTATCTCCTCCGCCTTCGTAATTCAGGAGCTCAAGGAAGAAGAAGTCAATAGAAAGATTGCACCTTCCATAGTCCACGTTAACGCTATTGTCAACCGAAAGAAGGGGAAAGGAAAAAATCCGGCCACAGATTCTGTCCCCAGCGCATACTCTTCCATTCCCTTACAGCAACGAATCAGCAGCAGTCCTGGGCCCTCGACTTATAATCGCAGACAGAACCGAGCGGACCGCCGCCCTGCTCCGTATAGTCCTAACCAGTCCAGGAATTTCAGGAGCCATCTCTTCTGCAAAAATCCTTACTGTGAAACACCTATTGGCCATAGCACCAACGAATGCTTTGCGTATAAAGGAGGAATGGAAGGAAAGTACCCACCTCGTTACTCCGGGAAGAGAGACGTGCACCTTCCTCTTGAAGCAAGGCTCTTGGGAAGAAGAAAGCTGATAAAAGATGGGCAGACTGAAGAGCCAGGGAGCAGATTCACCGGAACAGCGGTAACCTCCAACGATGGTGAAAATGAAGTAAATGCAAATCTAAACCCCCTCATCTATATGACGCAGATTCCAAACTACCCAGACGCGGACGACGACGACATAGACATTAATGAGGAAGTTGTTATCAATGTCATTGCTCTCAACGGAAACACCGTAAAAGATGACAGTGTCAATCATGACACGGGAGCTTCCCGCCATATCTTCCACAACAGAAACCTTTTCCACGATTATATCGCTTTTGAAGCTCCGCTTAACGTCTTTGGTTTCGGTTCAGCATTGTCCGCTGCTGCAATAGGCAAAGGGAAAATTATCCTCAATGCAAAGCTCAATGGAAAACTGCAACCCTTTTCAATTTCAAACGTTCTTCATATACCTTCAGCAAGATGCAACCTTATATCAGGGTCAAAACTAGACAAGAAAGGCGTCAAAACCACGACCGGTGAAGGCATAATCACTTACCTGACCTCTGCCAGTGAACCTTTCGCGAAAGGCAACATTGTTAACGACCTTTACAAGATGGAAGTTGTACCCATCCAACCCGCGGATCAGCAAGAAACATCTTCGCAATCAATGTTGATTGGTGCCTTTGATCACCGCGATGTTCGGTCCTGACGGCGAAACTGAGGCAAACCGTCGCCTGGGTTTTACCACCGTCTAATGGGCCATATAGACATTAAAGGGCTGCGGGATTCCACAACTGGACTTCCCGCAAATATCGACAGTGTAAGAGTCGAAAACTGCCAGATCTGTGCCCTCGCTAACATTAAACAACTCAAATTTCCTCGCAATGCTACGAACCGTGCAACACGTCCCTTATTCCGTGTTCATTCCAACATCTGTGGTCCACTTCCTTTAGGATACGGCAACTTCAGATATTTCATCTCCTTTGTCGATGACTTCTCTCGGTTTATCATCATATTCTTTCTGAAATCCAAATCCGATGCTCTCAAATGCTTCATTCAATTCCGTACAGCAGCTGAAAAAACAACTAGGTTACCAGATCGTGTTCTTACGCGTTGACAACGCTGGCAAATTTACAGAAGGTGCTTTCCGAGACTACTGTGCCAGCGAAGGCATCACCTACGAAAAGACTGTTCCCGATGCTTCTCAACAAAACGGCGTCGCAGAAAGGGTTAACCAAATCCTCGAGAGAATGTCCCGAGCTATGTTGGTCGACTGCGGCCTTTCTGCATGGTTTTGGCCTCTTAGTACTCAGGCTGGAGCGCACATCAAAAACCGAGTACCTCACTCATCCCTATCTGACAAACTCACACCATTCTATGGGTGGTTTCAGGCAAAACCTGACCTCTCTCACCTCCGCCCTTTTGGTGCACTTGTCACCTCAAGGAAGACAAACTCCGACCAGTTAAACAAGGCTGTTCCTCGAGGCGAACATGGAAGATTTGTTGGCTACTCTCCCGATTCCAAGGGGTACTTAATTTGGTTCCCCGACTCGAAAACCATACGAGCGCGTCGAGATGTGGAATTCCATGGCTTTCCACAAAACCTGCCATCCCCACCGCTCTCAGAAATCCTCTGGGATGATCTTCATCTCCAAACAACGCCTTCTTTCAATGATGATCCTCGTCTTTTAGAAGAGCGCATATCCTTACCACTAAACAAAGGCTCTGATGAGTACGTGCATTGTCTCACTCCTCCGTGATAACCCTAATTCTTTCCTGTTAGACCGCCCTCTGAATTGACAACGTCTTCAGATGTAGATCTTCACGGAGAAGAGCTAAGGCACGTACACCGTCCCTTCCTATAAACCCTATCTAAAATATTACTCTGCAGTCCTTCCTCCCCGACCATAGAGAGTCCGAGAGAAAAACAACACATCAAGCTAAAAGTGTACGCAATGACGTCGCTAAAACTATAACCTACTAAAAACTTACTCTGCAGTAATCCCTCTCAAACTATGAGTTCTGGAGATTTACAACACATTGAGCTAAAAGATGCTGATGGCGACGTCCCTATGGCCGACGGTCGACCTAGACGTTCTGAACGTGCCACGCGCCTTCCTGCTTGTTACTGTGTTAACTTTGTCACGGCTACTTCTATGACCGGAGCACCCAACCCTATTCTCATGCAACTTCTGAACTCCCCCGACAACAATGAAATAGAGGTTGAATGTACAACAAATGATTTACATTTGCTCACACAATCTTTTGTCAATGCCAAATTCTTCGTAGGAGCTGCTCTCCATGATCCAATCGACGACCCTTCTGAAAAAGACCCCCTTTCTATCCAACATGCGAAATCCTCTGTTTACTGGTCTCACTGGCTTGCTGCGATATACGAGGAGCTCGAATCGCTGAAGGCAAAAGGAGTCTATGAAGAAGTCGAGGACATCCCGCCAAACCGCAAGCCCGTCGGTTGTAAATGGGTACTACGAAATAAAGAGAGACCGTGATGGTCTCATCTCTAGATTCAAGGCCCGTCTTGTCGCAAAGGGTTTCACTCAGATCCCCGGACAAGACTACAACTACACATTCGCTCCTGTAGCCAGGTGGGAATCCATCCGCACCGTTCTCGCTATCGTAGCAGAACACGACATGGAGCTTCGCCAGATCAATGTCAAAACCGTGTATCTCAACGGTCCACTCGATGAAGAAATTTATATGAAGAAACCTACTGGTACCGGTTCTGGCTTTTGGCGACTGCGTAAAGGCTTATATGGCCTTAAGCAATTGGGGAGACAATGGTACTTAGAACTCAATATCAAACTTGAATCCATCGGATTCAAACAAACTGAATCCGATTGGAGTGTCTACGTCCGCTTTAAAGGCAACAGCAAATCCATAATAACAACAAGTGTTGACGACATGCTCATTGGCTCAATACCTCCCGCTGAATCAGACATAGTCATTCACCAACTTGAATCCCTATTCGACATAACAGACAATGGCGAACCAGCCTTCCACCTTGGTTGCGGCATAACCCGTGATAGAGAAAACAGAACTATTTCGCCTTGACCAACACGCTTACATTGAATTGATCCTCTGCGATTTTGGATTCAAACAATCCAAGCCAGTCTCAACTCCTATGGACCCTGGTACTCGGCTTTTCCCCTCAACGGAGCATCTTGCTCCGGAGGAGGAAATGAAAGTACGATCCTTTCCTTACACTGCCATTGTCGGAAGAGCATGTACCTGTGCACTTGCACCAGACCGGACATTGCCTACACTGTGCGGGAACTCGCAAGATTCATGGCCACCTATGGGCCCACACATGTCACTGCAGCAAAGCACCTCCTCCATTACCTCAAAGGACGATCTCTTTCTCTCTATGGCTAGGACAAAAGAAGGTACGCTACCCATTTTTTCGGGCGCTGTCTGACTCCGACTGGGGTATGGGTGAAAGTCAGAAATCCGTCTCAGGATTCATCATCCTCATGAACGGCTCCCCGCTCTCCTGGAGCTCAAAACAGCAATCGGTGGTCGCGCTATCCTCATGTGAGGCCGAATATTTGGCCACAACTCACTGCGCAAAAGACGTCCTTTGGTTTAGAAACTTCTTTTCCAAGTTGGGATTTCCCCAGCAAGCTCCCACTTCCTTGTTCTGCGACAACCAAGGAACGGTCACATGTACACATGACCCCCACGCTCACAGCAAGATGAAGCAGATTTTGATTCGGGAACACTTCATTCGTGACTGTATAGTCAAACGCCTCATCAACGTCATCTACGTGTCCAACAAAGAAAATGTCGCTGACATATTCACGAAGCCACTCCACAGGACAATGCATAGGCAATGGGTTACGATGCTTGGCCTAGACGCCAGTCAAGGGGGGGTGTTAGACGCTGACTTTACGCCTTAGGCCAAAGCGTCATTATCTTTCCCAAACGGACCATATTAAATTGATTTATAATTCCTGGCTCGAAGAGAAGCCCCTATCAGTTCTCTCTTCATGCCAGGTGAGTTACAAGGACTTGTATATTATTCTATTTATCTATCGGTTCTCTCTTTGTGCCAGAATAAAACTCATCTCAAGCCTTACCACTCTTAAGATTTATAGCCTGGATGAGTTGCATCAGTAATGCCACAGCAGTGCTACAGCTTGAGCGGCGTATATAGACATCGAATCCTTGTAAAGTGTGTCCCTTTCATCGCAAAGAACAACTCCGATAACGGAGAACATTGACTGAAATTGCTACCGATCGATCAAGCGCGCGCTAGATATATTCACACAATGTCAAAGCTGAACTTATGGTCGCAACACTGTCACAACGCATACAGATACAATCAAATGAATCAATGTGCCTAGTACGACGTAGGTGTATACAAGGTTATCGAACAAAGATTGTATTAGAGTGTGCAATACTCATGGTATAAAGGAAAATGTGAGATACACGTCGTTCTATTAGTTTTAACCAAGGCAATTGACTGAATTGGTTAATAGTCCCACTTCCCGAGAACGGATCTGGTTCTCGCCCCAAATAGACGTGAAGTTTTCAAGCCCGTGTATACGTCGGTGGGACATCTACAATTGCATCCTCTGCTGACGGTATCCGCACCCCACTGTCCAAGTGCCGCCTAATTTCGTTCCTCCGGTCCTGCTCGTCCCGGACCAACGCTTGAGGAGAAGCATGGTACTCCGAGGCCTCAGCGGGTATAGGTTGAGAAACATATTCAAAGGGGGTAACACCATGAGAGCGGTGGTAGCCTGGACTGCTTCTGGGTGGGAAAACACGTACCGCTGTATTTGTGCTCTTTCTGCCGCCGGGGAAAACCAGAAAAGAAGAAGGATAAGAGCTGCAAGTCCGGCTACTCCAGCAACAGTACCGCCTACTATAGCACCAACACTTTTATGACTAGATCCAGAAGTCAAAGAAGAAGAGGAGGGTCCATTGCCACTGGACGAGGATGACCCATTGCTACTGGACGAGGAGTTGCCAGGAAAGCTCGAATTACGGGGATTTGTTTTTATCAGAAAATAATAGATGTCGAGGAACTGGGATTAGTAGAAGAGTTGTACAAGGTGGCCACTTCGATATTATGTGGCGACGTGGAGAGGTTGGATACGGTGAAAGAGAGGGTAGTTGGATATATTCGAGTATTTTTCCACACTCGCTGCTATCATACTGCCGGGGAGGTCAAAGAACGTAGCATTTCCGTCAAGAGAGTAGAGGGCTGTATTAGCGTTGAGCTGCACTGGGCTACCGCTAGCAAAGACTATACTATATAGCGTTACGGAGGATCCTTGAACGAAAAAAAATTAGTTTAGGTTTTATTCCATTTCATGGTGATCAAGAACCTACTCACCATCGAATGCAAAAATCCAGACTTGTCCCAGTAATGTTTGTAGCATTGGTTTCATCCCCTTGCCGAATCCATCCTCCAGAGGTATTAGCATATGTGACGGAAAGGATCGCTGTTATGAATCCTGAGTGTCACAGAGTCGAGAGGGTCAGAGGCCAATGGCTGATACTGGATGCTATCAAGCCACAGCGAGCGAGTTGAGGTACTGTGGGCATTAGGTGGAAAGTAAAAATTGACGTCCAACGTATGTTGGCCTGTTGTGCCTTGAAGAGTCCCAGCCGAGTCGCATGCGATATAATTGGTAATCTGGGTTGGGTCCACCTCGAAAGATGCAATTAAGCGTCCATCCACTGAGCAGTTCCAGCTACATGGCGCTTCTCCAGCGACCATAACACGAACAAACGTCCCTATGCAAGAACGAATAAGTAATTCCCCAGAGGCACATGATAGCCGGAAGACTTCACTTGCTCACCATTTGAACGTATAGCTAAAAGAAGCATCTACCGTCGTCCCCAGTGACGGTCTGGTTGAAAACGTTCCCACCCAGCCTAAGTCATTTAAACTCCCCATTGCGTCCAGTGAAAAGGCACTTGATGGCGAATACCGAAATGGTAGGATCTGTATCATCCACGACAACTAGTCGAGGAACGGCGGCGTCCGGGGTAAAACCCATTGAGTGCTATCCGGAACGTCCGTGTTTTGGGCTGGGAAGCTCGAGAGAGGAAGAGAGGTAAAAACAGAGTGGCGCGCGCTAAGTGCTGGGGGACGGAATAAATAACTAACACCGTATCAATGAGACCAATGGTGATATGGTGATCAGATCTTCAGGATTTACAGGCCAGCTGCAGCAGAACTTTCATCATCGAACCATCGTGTCCCAGTTGCATCCTCATCTCGCATTCCGGTCACATCCTCATCTCTTGTCCCAGTTGCATCCTTACCTCGTGTGACACTCGATCCCTCCCATCTCGTCGATTTCCTAGTCCGCCACTTGATGATAGTCCCTCCAAAACAGATGAGAGTTTGGACCTCGAACATCGCCAGTACAACCTCGAGCTCAGATATTGTCTCAAAAACGCCATACACATCTATCCCTCGTACCCACAGTCGAACGTTGCTTGCAATAATCAGTCACTGGGAAGGTAACATGGATGCAGATGGGTACACCAGCAGAGCAGCAAAGGCCTATAGAACTGAAGAGCTTACCATGACCTGGAATTGTGTTCGTAGACACATTGATGCCCTTCGGCATAACCAAGAGATTTACCCAGCTCAGTCTGTGCAGGACGTGGCTCTTCCATCAGTATCGAGGTGTAGGTTTCGAGACAGATTAGGGAAGCGGAGTTGATGGCCTGCATGAGTTGCATTATAGCGCTACAAATTTCTAGCTCATAGACCTTGAGCCCTCGTAGAGTGATCTCTTCGCAAAAGAGTGCAAGAAATCAAGCGCGCGCTAGGTACATTCGCACAATGTCAAAGCTGAACTTACGATGCAAAAGTTAAATGACGTGTGAGGTAGTATGTGGTATACACAAGGTAATCTCGAGCAAGCAAGAGTCATGGGTACACAGGAAAGAAAGTGAAGCATGTGTGGTATCCAGAGCGCGCATGTAAGATAACCACATCGTGGTATTAAGACTATACCTATAAAGATAGATGCAAATAAATATGCGATACCAAAATGATTAAGCCAAGAATGTGATTATGAAAAGAGAACTCAGTCAGGTATAAGGTGCCCCCCTCCAGCCATACAACAAAGCCATTCCCACATGGGTTCAGCCCTTCAAACTGCAGCAACGCTCTGAAAGGAACAACAAACACGTACACTCTTCACCGTAAGTACTAGGGACGTTAGCTAATGAGCACGGCACCACGGGAATGTCCAATACAACACTAGCACTCGTCGTTAATCACCATAAACATAAAAATAATGCAAGCCCTACGTTCAAGCAATACGCCTCGCAGCGGACTGAAATGACATGGATTTTTTTCCCTTCCCAAGAATAAAAAAAGTGGTCTAGACGCGTAACTTTCAATCTTCTGTGTACGTCGGCGGGACATCCTCAATCGCATCATCTGCCGACGGTATTCGCACCCCACTGTCCAAGTGTTGCCTAATCTCGTTCCTCTGGTTCTGCTCATCCTGGAGCGCCAACACTTGTTTCGAGGCCGGTGTCAGTGGTGACAAACCTGAGAATCATATTCGAAGGGGGTGATTTCCAGGGTGGCATCCTCCCCACCAGTGGAACGGTAGTAACCTGGACTACTTCCCGTTGGATTCAACATCATGTATTTGCCTTCCTTCCGCCGTCGGACAAACCAGAGGATAAGGAAAAGAGCTGAGAGCCCGGCTACTCCAGCGAAGGTACCGCCTATTATAGCGCCAATATTTTTGTGACCGGATCCATTGTCACTGGACGAAGAGTTGCCGGATGTTTCGAGGGAACTCGAAACATGGGGATGGGTTTTTATCAGAAAATAGTCGATGGCAAGGTATTGGGGGAGATCAGAAGTGTTGTACGCGGTGCCGACTTTGATATCATGCGGTGATGTGGAAAGGTTGGGTACGGTGAAGAGAGGATAGTTTAGTATATCCGTGTAATTTCCTGTATTGTTTGCTTTCATACTGGCGGGGAGGTCAAAGGATGTAGAGTTTGAATTTCCGTCAAGGAGGTAGAAGGCTTTATTAGCATCGAATTGCATTGGTCCACTGTTGCTTAGGACTATGGTATATAGTGCTACGGAGGATCCTTGAACGAAAAAATTTGTTTAAATTTGGTTCCGTCTCGTGGGGATCCAGAGCACACACCATTGAATGCAAAGTCCACACTTGCCCCATTGCTGTGTGTAGCATTGGCTTGCCCTCCTTGCCAAATCCAGTCTTCAGAGCTATTACTATATCTGACGGAAGGATCGCTGTTATGAATCCTGAGCGTCACAGAGTCGAGAGGGTCAGAGGGCAATGGCTGATATTGGATGCTATCTAGCCAGCCCGAGGGTACTGGTATTAGGCAGAAAGTAAAAATTGACGTCCAGCGTATGTGGGCCTGTCGTGCCTTCAAGAGTCCCTGCCGAGTCGCATGCAATAAAATTGGTAACCTGGTCCACGAACTGGGTGAGGACAGTCCCAATATTACGTCCATCCACCGAGCAATTCCACTCAATTTCCCCTTCTGCAGCGACCATGGCACGAACAAATGTCCCTACGCCATGACGAATAAGTAATCTCAATGAGCATCAGAGGCGAAAGATAGACGGAAGAATTGCTCACCATTGAACGTATAGCTTAAAGAAGCATTTACCGTCGTCCCGGTGATCGTCTGATTAAAAACGTCCCCACCCCAACCCACGCCATTTAAGCTCCCCTTTGTGTCCAGTGAAAAGGCACTTGAGGGCGAATACCGAATGTTGGGATCTGTATCATCCACGACAACTAGTCGAGGAACGGCAAAGTCTGGGGTAGCAGTCATTGAGCGCTGGCCAGTGGAATGTGCGTGTTTGGGACTGGGAAGTTCGAGGAGGGGGGGGGATGAGAGATGAAAACAGAGCAGCGCGCGCGCTGAGCGCACAGTGACAGGATAGGTAATAAACATCGCATCCAATGAGACCAACAGCGATACTATGATGATCCATTCGATGACTTCCCGTAGCAATTACAGTCATCCGGGAGCCCTTGATACATCAGTAGTCCTTGATCTACCAAAATATTTAAGTAGTGGAGAAGGTAGTTAGATACAAGGCGAAGGTTTTCCTCCAGTTTGAAAGAATCGGCAGGAATAACACTGTTCCAGTATGCAGCGATTACACTAGAGCAGATGAAGTCTTCAGAAGCATCGTTCATTCATCCTAAATCAGACAAGTCCAGTGAAAGCCATTCTCGAGAGGTTTAGGACTTACAAGTCAACTGCAGCACCATAGAACCATCGTGTCCCAGTTGCATCCTCATCTCGTATTACACTCGATCCCTCTCCACCTCAGACACCTCGTCGATTTCCTAGTCCACCACTTGATGACGGTCCCTCAAAACGGATGCGAATTTTGACCTCGAACCTCGCCGACACTTCGGGCTCAATCGCTCATATCTTGTCTCGACCTCGAACCCTGCCGCTTACAATTCCTGAGCCGAATTGGGCACTGAAAAGGCATGTATTACATACCAGCAAAGCGGCAATGTCCCATAAAACTGAAGAACTTACCGAAACTTTGATTAACGAGGACACATCGGTTCTCTTCCGTACAATCAAGAGGTTTACGCCGGCTCAGTGCTGCTCTTGTGAAGTCATCATGAATACGAGCGGAAGGCAAAAGAAACCGGTTTAGCGCTGCCGAAAATGCGGCCACCGCGGTCCGCAGCATGCAGAAGCCACTCTATCTATCCAATGCTGATCCAGTCAGATCCAGTTCTGCCTATTGCAACAGCCAGAGTCGTGTCAGGATAGGTCAGGGCGCTACGCGCAGGGCTCCCCGGGTGTGTAACGCCGGGCAGCCCGGCTCCTCGGCACTTCTCCCCTCGCTTCCCTGCCATCCAGAACGCCTTCCTCGCGAATGGTTTCAATCTCAATCAGCTGAGATTCTGCTTGAGGTATAGTCATAATACCGTGAAGGCCCGTAAATCGCTCACCTGGCTAAATTTTCTTCATTCCGCTCCTTCATCTTGATAGCCAGCAAAACAAGCGCAACACTAGGCAACACTCCGTCCATTTGTACTTTTATGCCGTAATCGTGTTGCGTGTATGCGTCAACCCAATGTCCTTCTCCCAAAGGGTGCAGCCACTGAGTCAGTGTAATTGGCTTTGACTGGTGTAGCAAGGAGGATAATCACACTCAGCCTCTTACTGCCTCTTGACGCTACGTTGGGAGATTGGCATGAAGGGTCACCACTGGTCACGACGCTTCACGACGACATAAGTATCTTTGAAATCA